>JABUQX010039214.1:0-30715 GCA_015478945.1 Trachelipus rathkii
AGTATGAATCGCTAATTTTTCTATTCCAAACTTCTAGAAAATTTCTTGTAGTATACACATTTAAAAACGAGTATACCTCTAAGCTCGCAGCAACTACGCTATTGCTATACACCAGAATGTAAAGTATTTTTAGAGTTCTTCAAAGGAAGATACGCTCAAACACCTTTCTAACATTACCTAGGAGTCCAATTATTACGATGAAAGTGGATCTTGATAGAATGCATAATTTCAAGCTTTAGATTTCTTTGTGAGTATAAACACTTCTTAAAAAACGATAATTACCTAAGCATCAGACTAGCCGCTTTATTGATCTACACCAGACAGAATAAGTATTTCTAGAGTTCTTCAAAGAAAGAATTCTACCTCAAAACACTTGCGCTGAACATTACCTAGTGACGTCCAACATTATTAGATGAAAGTGATTTAGTTATGAATGCTATTGTTCTTCAACTTATAGCTGATGCTGATGTTATAACATTTAAAACAGTATACCTAAGCTCGATTACGCTATATTGCTGCCACACCAAAATGTAAGTATTTAGAGTTCTTCAAAGATATTACCTCAAAAACACCTGCCTTAACATTAACTGAGGAGTCAAATTATACAGTGGAAAGGATTTAAGTACTGAATGCTAATTTTTTTCAACTGTTAGGCATTTCTTATGTTAAACACTTTAAAACGGAGAGGTTGATTCGAAACTAAGTCACTACGCTTGATTGCTACACCAGAATGTACAGTATTTTGAGATTTTCCAAAGAAGAACTTAAACAACTGCGCTAAATTACCTAGTGGCAGTCCAATATTACATGAAAGTGACGTTTAGTATGAATGCTAAATTTTTTCAACTTTAGATGTTTTTTTAAGATATAAAACTTTAATAACAATATACTAAGCCCGACTACGCTTTATTGCTACACCAGAATGTAAGTATTTTAGCATTCTTCAAAGAGTATACCTCAAACACCTGCCTAAATTACTAGAGAGTCCATTTTAATGAAAGTGATTAGTCATGAATGCTTAATTTTTTTTCAACTTAGATTTCTTTGTTTAACCACTTTAAAACGGATATACCTAAGCTCGACTACTTTTATTGCTTAACCAGAATGTAAGCATTTTTAGAGTGTTCTTCAAAGAAGATACTCAAACACCTGCCTAAATATTACCTAGGAGTCCAAAATTATTACATGAAAGTGGTTAAGTATGAATGCTAATTTTTTCAACCTTGGATTTCTTTGTTATAAGACTTAAAACGATATACCTAAGCTCACTACGCTTTATTGTTATTGCTACACCAGAATGTCAGTATTTCTAGAGTTCTGTTCAGCGAGAAGGATAACTCAAACAACCTGCCTAAATACCTACGGAGTTCCAATATTAGCATGAAAACGTGATTTAGATATGGAAATGCTAATTTTTTGTTCAACTTTAAGGATTTCTTTGTCTATACAGCTGTAAGAACGATTATACCTAAGCGATGTCGATCTAACGCTTGATTGCACACCAGAACTGTAAGATTTTAGAGCTTTCTTCAAAGAAAGATACCTAAACACCTCACTAAATTACCTAGGAGTCCAAATTATACATGGAAACAGTATTGATTTAGATGAAGATGAAATTTGTAAATAGAATATCTTTGTTAACACTTTAAATCTTTTACTACAGGACAGACTACGCTTTATTGCCTACACCAGAATGTTATTAATTTGGAGTTCTTTAAATAAGATAACCTCAACACCTTCCCTAAATACCTGGAGTCCAGATTATCACATGAAAGTGATTTAGTATGAAGCTAATTTTATTCAACTTTAGATTTCTTTGTTATAACACTGTAAAACGATATACCTAAGCTCGACTCACCGCTTTATTGCTACACCAGAATGTAAGCTATTTTAGAGTTTCTTCAAAGAAAAGTACTCCAACACTCTGCCTAAATTAATTAGGAGTCCAATGTATTACATGAAAGTGATCTTGTAGTATGAATGTAATTTTTTCAACTTTAGATTCTTTGTTATAACACATTAAAACGATATACCTAAGTCGGACTACGCTTTATTGCTTTAGCACCACGAATGTAAGTATGTTTAAGTTTTTTCAAAGAAGATTTACCTTAAACAACTGCCTAAATACCTGGAGTGCTTATACAGATGAAATAAGTGATTTAAGTATGAATGCTAATTTTTTTCAACTTAGATTTCTTGTATAGACCTAACCTCGGACCATACCGGAATCCGTTTTGGTACGGCCGTACGTGGTGGGCAAAAATCTGTCCCAACTTATTTTACGAGTGAATTTCTTAAATCTTGACAACCTAATTTCATATAGATAATGTGGATTGGACCTTTTGCAGTTGGGACGTAGCCAGTTTTTTGTTACGCTTTATGTTTAATTATTATATTTATTAATTATTTATTTGAAAAATGGGTGTTTTTTTCTTTTGTCTGTTATTCATCCCCTTTATCTCTGCACTACTTAACAAGTAAATCTATGTCTTCTCCTATGATTAGTGTTATATTCCTTAGATTTTCTGTTCTTTAAAAAAACAATACTTTACCTATTCTATTGTTATTATTGTATTTTATTTTTAAAAAAAAATTTAAAAGGGTCAAACAGCCCGCGCCTGCAGATACCGTGTGAAACAGCCTCAGTGGGCCAAATTGTTGCCCCTCTCTCTCAGTCGCAGTAATCCCCCGAATAACCTCTCGGTGATTAGTTTTAGATATTTTACCCTAACAATTATAAGTGAGGTCGTTTTTGTGTTATTCCCAACCAGTTTTTTTAGAGTGAGACGATCAGTCCTATAGTGAAAATAACGCGGAAGGAAAAAAAATTGATACCATATTTATATTTTATATTTGGCGTCAGAAAAACAAGAAGAAAAAGCGCCCACTGACCCACGCGGCCTCTCTCGGGCAAAAATTTATGCCCAAACAGCCGTACGGCCTACCCGAGGTAACATGGCATACACATAGTCTTTAAAAACCGATTTTCCTCATAAGAATCTGACTTACGCTTTCATTGCACCCAGAATGGAAAGTATTTTAAGGAGCTCTTTTTCAAAAGAAGGATACCCTGTAAACAACCGTGCCTTAAAGAATTACTAGGAAGCTCTCCAAATTATTACTATCTGAATGTGCTTCTATGTTCATGAATACGGGCTAATTTTATCTCAACCTAGACATTTCTTGTATATGAACACTCTGAAAACGACTTCATACCTAAGCCCAGACTAACGCGCTTATAATTGCTACACAGAAGGCTGTCAAGTTTATTTTAGAGTTTTCAAAGAATTACCCTCAGAACAACCTGGCGCCTAAAATTACCTTAGGAGTCCAACCACATATATATATCTCCTATGAAGTGATTTAGTATGAGAGAATCGCCCGCCGTATTTTCGTCGAACTTTTTAGATTTCTTTGTATAGACACTGTAAAACGATGTGGTGTGTGGTGTGGGTGTGTGGTCCTAACGTCAGAACGTACGCTTAGTATGCACACCCAGAAATGTAAGGGTATTTTAGAGTTTCTTCAAAGAGAAGATACCCAAAACACCAGCGCAAATTAACCCTAGGCAGTTCCAAAATTATTACACTCGCAGAAGGGTTGATTTAAGAATGAGTGGCTAATTTTTCTCAACTTGTACGATTTTCTCTTGTGATGTATTAACACTGATTTATCACGATTATACCAAGCTCCGACTTACGTCGCTTTACCCTCTGCGTACATCAGAGATTGTAAGTATTTGTAGTGAGCTTCTTCAAAGAACGAATACGAGCTCAACATCCTGCCTAAAAATATACCTGGGAGATCAAATTACTACATTGATTGGAAAGTGAGTGTTAGCTCGGGTATTGCGAATTTTGTCCACTATGTAGCATTTTTCGTTTGGTTTTATAACACTGTTAACGATAGATATACCTAACGCTCGGACTTACGGCTTTAGTTGCGTACACCGAGGAGATGTAAGTTAACAGTATTTTTAGAAGTTCTTCAAAGAGACGTACAATCAAACATAGCCTGCTTAATAATGCCTTAGGAGTCCAAATTATTACGAGAAACTGATTTTTTAATGTTTTTAATAGCTAATTTTTTTTTTCACTTCATGTAGCGGATTTCTTGCTTTGTTTTTTTCGTAGGTAGGCACTTAAAACAGATAATTACCCTCTCGCTCAACTATTTACGCTCTATTCGCTACACCAGTAATGTAAGAATATTTAGTAGAGGTTCTTCAAAGAAGATACCTCAAGTACCATCGGTCTGCCGACCTAAATTACCGTAATGAGTGCCATAACTTATTACTATTAAAGTGGTGTTCTGGAGTGTTAGTATGAATCTGGTCTCCTCTTTTTTCCAACCTTTAGATTTCCCCCTTTGTTTCATATCACACTTAACGATCTCTCGCCACTTAACTTTATTGCCACACAGGATGTATAGTCTCTTATGAGTTGCTTCTCAAAGAAGATACCTCAACAGCACCGTGCCGATTACCTACGAGTGCCAAATTATAACGATGGAAACAGTGATTTAGTGATGAATCCTTGGTCGTGTGCCCATATTAAGCTAATTTTTTTCAACTGTTAGATTTTTTGTCAGTATACACTTAAAAAACGATGTGTACCTCAAGCTGACTTACGCTTGTACTCTGCTTACACGCAGAGATGTAAGTTATTTTAGGTCTTCAAATGAAAATACGCTCAAACAACCTGCCCTAATTTACCTAAGGAAGTCCCAAAACTTTACCAGAGAATGACGAGAAATGATGAATGTGCTGACGGGAGTGGGACACTGATGTGTTATCGCCAATAGAATAATGAAATATGCCCAATAATTTTTGTTTCAGGCGTGGCTGTAGACCAAAATTGATCCTTTATCTTTGTTATTGTGACACCACTTTAAAACCGAGGTATGGCCAGTGCATGCACCTAAGCGATACGAGTGGACCTCTCGCTGATGCATACAACTCCCAGAATTGGTAAGTTATTTTCTAGAAGTTGCTTCAAAAAGAAGGATAAACTCAAACACCTGCCCAAACAACCTAAAATTAACCCTTTGGAAGGGAGTTGGGTACCAAAAGACAATTTCTCTAACATGAAAAAAGTTGAAAAACTCTCGCGGTACTAAAGCCCATAAGAATCATGAACCCCAAATATTACCGCTAATGTGTTCTTTGTGCATACAAAACATTAAACTTATCTAGATTTGCTTACTCTCATCATGTCGTAAAGAAAAAAAAAAAGTATAACCTATCTTATTAATAGACGACTAGTAGCCTGGGAAGCGTCCGACTACGGGCTTGCGATTTGAGTTTTTTACCACAGAATATGTAAAAAAGTTAGGACGGGCTATGTTTAGTAATGTTAAAATAGAAGGGAGAGTTCTTCAAAAGAGAACGATACTGCAAAACACCCAGCCCCTAAATTAGGGCCTTAGGAACAGTCCCTAATTTACATGTAATTTAACCAATGGAAAAATAGCTGAGAAAGTTTCTCGGTGTTGTCATGAGATCCGCAACCGTTTGCGCATACCCTTTTCTTCGAAGGTTTGTTGCAAACATTAATTAGTAGGGATTGTCCTCGACATAAATTATTGTAAGGTTGCCAAAAGAAAAAAATATTCTAAGGGTTGCCAAAAAAATTAGGTTTGCCAAAAAGTTTTTCATAACAACGAAAAAAAAATTAGGGTTCTCGAAAGAAAAATATTTTCTCTACAAAAATTTTAGGGTTCGTCAAAAAAATTGGGGGTTCTCAAAAAAATTATATACGGCTAGTTCCTAAGGGCTTCTAAATACATTATTTACGGCTGTTTCTCAAAAACAATAGCCGGAGCTTGGGCCGCCAAATTTAATTGACTTTTATCCCCACACCGCGAAATTGGTGGAAGAGTAATAGTTTAGCCTCTCCCATATCAAAGGAAGGATACCTCAAACACTGTGCTCTGGTATAAATCGAAAATAACCCTAGGAAAGTGTCAAAGTGGCACACAATAAAATTTACGATGAAAAAAGTGAATTTAGTGGTGAAAAAGATATCGAATCGCACCTAAATTTTGTTCCACACATATTTTAAGAGGTTTTATTTAGTTATAAACACTTTAAAACAGAAGCGCTCTCTCTCTCTCTCATGCTCAATACTTTAATATTGACCTACACAACAGTTCGAAAGCCGTGTACCAAGAAAAACTTTTAGAGTGTCTTCCCAAAGGAAGCTAATACCACTGCAACCCAATTTGCTCTGATATACCTGATTTGGAATCCCAAAGTATCTCTTTTGAATTACCGAGCTCAAAATAGAAAAAAGTAGAGTGTTCATATTTGGGCAAGTAATGTGAGATTTAAAAGAGACCTAACTTTTTTTTTCAGAATTCCCGTGTTCTAAAGTTGTATCCCCCATTAATCACGTCCATAATAAAAAATACCTTAAATTTGTGATGGTCTGCTCTCCTACTATATCTAGTTGTCTCGAGACCCTACCGCTTTATTGCTACCACCCCCAGATAAATATGTAATATGATTAATAACGTAAAGCTGTTTATCCTACTTTGAGTTTTTCCAAAAAGAAAATACCCCGTTTAAACACTAAAAAGAACGCGATACGAGTTTTTTTTATAAAATATTACTATGTTAAGTCTTTCTGCTAAATTTTATTTTTCAAATTCTCCAAAAATAAATGTTTTTTGATTTTAAAAAAGAAAGGCTTAGATGATGCCTAATATACTAGTTTTATAATATATAACTCTGTAACTTTCATTTGGTTAAAAAAATTAGTTGAACTTTTTTTATGTTTTGTCGATATTATTACAAAACTATCAAAACATCCTTGATCATGGTAAAAAAAACGAGTCACTGGAATTTTTTAAATAAACCATATAAATTAAATGTGAATTCTCAAACCCGCGGGGAAAACTAAACTCTCTCGAATATACCCCCTAAACCACAACGCAAAGTATGGTTGAAAAAGAAAATAAAAAAAAAAAAAGTAATTTTAGAGTTTTAGTGAAATGATGTTGAACAAGATAGGACTCTTTCTTTAACTCGCCTGCGCTATATTTCCAGAATTTACCTCGGAGTACATTTTGATCGATAAAACTCATATGTGACTTATATTGTCCCTTGCCCTAATTTTTTTCAAACTTTAGATTCGTCCCTTTGGATTGATATTCTAAAACCATTAAAACGACCCGTTCTTATATTAGCTCGCTACACGCTCTTTACGGACATCTGCTCCTAACTGTGTTTTTTAGTAATTGTTCTCAATGAAGATACCTTCTAGTTTATCAGGTAAAACCCAGCAACTAATGAATTATCCCTACGGGATCCCAAATTTTACTGATGAAAGTAGAATTTTATATTGAGTGCTTAATTTGGTATTTTTTCCACTTTAGATTTCTTTGTAATTAAATCATTTTGGACTTTTTCAATACACTAAACCACGTGTAACCTAAGCTACGATACCCGTTTAAATAAGAGCCTAAACATCAGTAAATGAATTATATGTGATCATAAGTTTCCACTATCCCTATTAAGTACAGTTCCAATATCCCACCGCGTCACAACAATCATTTGACGTTGTAATTTACCTATGAGATCTATATCAACTTTTTCTCTATTGAGACGAATGTGAATTTGTGCGATATATAACTTTTTCTTCTGGAGCAGTAATTTTTCTCACTCTCTTAGATCTTTGTAGTTGGTTGTATCTATAGATTAAGCACTTATATAGACTCGTCTATTACGGTTGAACGTCGAATTATCTTTTTTTGCTAGTACACCAGATGTAAGTATTTTAAGTTAGTCTTCTAAGGAATGAATTATTTACTTTCTTGAAAAACTGGCTAAAATTAGCCTAAGGAGTCCAGTATAAGAATTTTGTTAGTGTGTAAAATCTGAATATGATTACCTTGTGTTTGAACAGGTATTAAAATTTCATCTTTGTTGGAGGGATTAAGATATACGGACAGTGTTATTAATACGTCTATGGGGAAAGCTCGAACATGTGACGACTTTTATTGTCTACCCTCAAGAATGAGCAAGAATTTTGAGAGATATTTTCGATATATGATTAGAGATTAACCTGGAAATACACATATCATAAATTGAAATACATAATGGTAGTTCACTCAAATAATTATAATAAAAGCTTGATTTGTTTCCCTTCTCCATGACGTTATGAACTTTTTTTTTAAACTATATTCTATATATAGATTTTCTTTTGTCGTTATATACACTTAAAACGATTGTTAGTGACTTCGCTAAGGCCCGAAATCTACGCTTTATTTCACCCCGAATGTAAGTAATAGTTTTAGTGTTTTTTCTAAAAAAGATCACAGGTGATACTACCTTCAATACTATCACTGCTGCCTGACTTATAACGTGTGGTTAATTAATTCACGCACTAAGGAAGTGTCAATTAATGTTCTGCAATTAATTTATGGGAATAGAAATAAGATAAGTATTGATTTGAATCGAGTTCTCTTAAGTCGTGTCCAAATTCTTTTTATGAAAAATTCACTCTCTCGAAGATTATAAAGGTGACAAACTTTAAAACGAATTAATATACTCTAATGCTCTATAGCTTTATTGCTATTACTACTAAGAAATGTAAAGTTAACTCTTTAGAGTTTCTTCAAATAGAGATAAATCACTCTAAAATCACCAGCATCTAAATTACTAAGGAAGTCCTAATATATTTAATTACATGAGAATATATGAA
This sequence comes from Trachelipus rathkii, assembly GCA_015478945.1. Taxonomy (NCBI): domain Eukaryota; kingdom Metazoa; phylum Arthropoda; class Malacostraca; order Isopoda; family Trachelipodidae; genus Trachelipus; species Trachelipus rathkii. The sequence continues at coordinate 8,706 of JABUQX010039214.1, forward strand.
TAATTTAGTTAATGTGGTGATGTATTATTTATTTATCCACTTTAGTAATTTACTTTTAGTTATGATATATAAAACTCAACTTTAAAAGATTATATACCTAGCTCTCAACTACCGCTTTATTGCTATAATCTCAATGTAAATGTAAGTGATTTTAAGTAGTTCTCTTCTAAGAAGGTACTTCTAAAACCTGCTACTATATACTCTAGGAGTATAAATTAATTTTCAAATATGAAAAGTATTTAGTAATAAAATACATTGTTATTATCCTACCTTTAGTATATTTCTTTCTTATATATAACTCAACTTAAACGATATATATAACATACTTTGATCCCATCCAGAAACCCTATTATTTATTTATTATTGCTACACAGTAATGTTAAAAATAAATTTTAAGTTCTTCAAAGAAAGTACATCACAAGTGCGCGGACTGTGGAATATAGAAACATAGGAGTCTCAAATTCCAGACATGCAAAAATGAGGTAATTTTGATCTGGAGCATTATTCTTTTCAACTTTTAGAATTTTTACTTATTTGTTTACTTTCAATAGCACTTATATCTAGTGAGCTGACTCGCATACACTCGTTAGACCTTAGTGCCGTTGATCATAACACTACTCGTGTTACGGCTACACCGAAGGTGTTACAGTACTTTTAGAAGTTCTTCAAAAAGAAGCAACTCCAAACCCTGGCCTAAATTCACCTAATGGTGGTCCACCACATTAATTTTATAGAATATACAGTGAAAGTGGTCGATTTTTTGGATATTCTAAATTTTATTCTATCACATTTAGTTATTTTCTTTGTTTATACATACTTGTTACTCAGACGTAAATATAAATTCTTTATAGCTTCACTAACTTTATTTGTTTAGGTTCTCTTCGAAAAAGCAAAGCCTCCTAACACTGCCTAAATTAAACCTAGGAGTCCCAATTTTGGCTCAAAATATGTGATATTGATTTAAGTAATATGTGAAATCTTTTTTTCAAACTCACTTTTACAATGAAATTTTAACTATTGTAATTATATTAAAAACCGAAAATTATGTACCTAAGCTTCTGGCAATACACGCTTTTTGATATTGATAACACCAGAATGTCAAGTATGTTATAGAATACATTCAAAGAAGATACCCCAAAGCACCTGCGGCTATTTTACAGAGTTCCAAGTGATATATACAACCAGTCAATAATAGATGTGTTTTAGTATATAGAGTACTCTCTCTCTTGTGAACTTTTATAGAATCACTCTATTTATTAATAAACTTGTAAAACGAGCTAGTCGTTATACTGTCTCAAAGTATCGAGATTTCGTAGATTTGGCTACACCAAAATGTAAGTATTTTAGAATGTGCGAAATTAAGGTGATTCAAAGCACGTGTTAATCTCGAGTTGGCAAAGGTAAATTTATGTACATGAAAAATAAAAATTATCGTGTCAAGTGAGCAAGGCCATATAGATCAGTGTTTTTAGTCAACTTATAGAAATTATCTACTTTGTGGTTTATCAATAACATCAATTTATTAAATATAACAAGTTATTACCTAAAGCTACGTACTAAGCTTTGATTGCATACAACTAGAATGTTACTTATTATAGCATAAGTCATATCAATAAGAAAATGATAACTCTTAAAATATAACAACAGACACACTAGAAATTAAAACTTACAGTACATCGAACATTAATTTACATGAAAAAAGTAGATCTTTAGTTAATGTATAATGCGCTAAAAATATTTGGGATTACTTTATCCAGTAAACACACTTTTAAGAATTTTCTATGTTATAACTAGTAAGACACTAAAATAATATCCTAGACGATAGTGAGCTAAATAAAGACTGCCAACGCTTTAATAACTGCGTAACAATCATCAGAAATGTAATAGTATATAGTTTTTAAATACTGCATCGTGATCAATATAATTTAAAAATACTCAAATTAAAAACAAATTACTGCCTTCTATGAATAGGATTAACATAAAACCAAAACGATTATATATTAACATGTAAAATAATATAGTATTAAGTATGTTATATTATATTTAATTTTATTTTAATCACTTTTATAAAATTCTTTGTTATATATAAACACTATTTGTTAAATACAGATGGATATTAACCTAAGCTACGATACTAGCTTGTATTGCTATATACTAAGAATGTAAGTATTTTATATGTCTTTGACCTAAATAGAGATGTTATAAAGATAAGGTGGTAAGTAGCTCCATGACCACCCTCCTACCATTAACTATGAATTATATCCAATTATATACATTGAAAGTGAATATTTTAGTTATATGTTGCTTAAAAATTTTTTTCTAAACTTTCCAATTTCTTTTGTTATATATATATATATTATAAAACTGGATATTATAATTTATATACTAAGTTGCTCCGACGGTCGCTTGAAAAGAGTGAAAAAACAATGTGATGAATTTTGGAGTTTTTCAAAAGAAGATGCACCTTAGAGAACAAACTGGACCTAAATATAACCTAGGAGTCGCAAATTTTGACGAAGAAAGATGATAATTTGGTAAGTATGGAATGAATTGTATTGTCAACTTGGTAGAGATGCTATCATAACTGTGGTAGAGAGAATGAGGATTTAAAGAATTAATAGAACGAAGAGGATCCGAAACCGGAAGACTGACGACATTATAGTTGCGTTTCACTTCGAGAAGATAGTGAAAGTGATTTTAGAGGTACGTTTTTGCATATAGGTGACGTTATACCTTCATCACTATACCGTGCCGTAAATTAACCTTAGTGAGCCAAGATTATTACATGAATATGTGATTTAGTTGAATGCTAATTTTTGCTCAATCTTAGAATATTTGTCTTTAGTTAAAACACTTAAAACGAATCTACCTAAGCTCGACTACGCTTATTACACCAGAATGTAAGTATTTTTTAGAGTTTCAGTAGAGAAATTTACTTCTCATAAACCAACCGGCCTAATTACCTAGGTGTGCAAGTTTGTTTATGGCAAACAGATTTAGTATATGAGTTGCTATGCCAGTCGACAATGACATTTCTCTAGTTAAACGGAAGTGTACTATGACATATTACCTAACAAAAAAAAAAAAAAAAAAAAAAAAATAATGCTCCGACTACGCTTTATTGCTTACACCAGGAATGAAGTATTTTAGAGTTCTTCAAAGAAGAATACCCAACACCTGTCCTTAAATTACTGAGTCCAGATTATTACTGAAAGTGGATTGAAGTATGATTGGAATTTTTTCGCGAATTTAGGATTTCTTCTTGTATATAACACTTAAAACGATCCCAAATATAACGTTACGCGTCGAACTACGCTTTTTTTGCGTAGAAAGACGAGGAAAATGAGTTAAGGATGAATGATGAGAGAGAGAGAGTAAGAGGAGAGAGTAGTACGTTCTAGTAAGAGGATAACAAAGTTACTAGGGTCAACTTGCGCGTCAGTCTTCAAGCCTGGGATATACCTAAAATTAAGTTTCAAAAGTAGTATTCTAATATAAATTAAATATATATGAAAGATTATATAGTAAAGTAGATATTAGTAATTGAGTATATATAATTGTGAGTATAGTATAATAATAAATTATTTTTCAACTTTATATTAAAATTTCTTTATGTATTTAGTTATTACGCACTTATATAATAAACGTAAATTAATATAATTATATATATATTTTACTACTATATATGTTGATTGTTTTAAATATAGCTAATTTCGACTACGCTTTATTGCTAACAGAAATGTAAGTGTGAATTATGTTGTGCGTTAGCTCGAGTTATACTCCAAACAGATAAAAATCTGCCCTTAAACTATTGCGACGTCAATAATAACTAACCTCCAGTATATACCTAATATATATCCTTAGTAGATAATTACCATAATAATATTATATATATATACTAATAGATAAAATAATAAGTAGATTTATAAGTTAATGATATAGTGATGTACTAATATTTTATTTGTTAACGTTAGTTAAGATTTCTTGTTATCAACTTATATTAAACCGAATAATACTATATATATATATACCTTAATAAGCTATCTAGTACTATAACCGCTTATAAGTTTATACAATGTAAATAGAAAGGTTAAAATTATGAGTATAATAAGTATTATTTTAGATTAGTCTATTTATCAATAAGTAAATGAATACTATACTCAATCAATCTTAGCTATCATTAATGCTGACAGTAGTAAAAAGCTTCAAGCATCTGATTCGAAGTTCTATGAATATAAGTAGTATTATTTACTTCAGATTACTATAGATATTAATAATTTATAGCTATACTCATATTACTACAAATGCTGAATAAATCATCTGATATACAGTATAGTAGAACTATAACTAATATTGTTTATATATATTGATATATAGTAGAGAGAAGGTAAGATGAGGAGTAAGAGAGAGAGAGAGAGAGGTAAGTAAGTAATGAACGAGAGAGAGAGAGGTAGAGAGGCTCACATACTCGAAGCGATGAAATTATGTACTATGTGAATATAATGTTCAGCTCGTAATATGTATATTAATATATATAATAATTGAATTATGAGCGAAAATTGACAAAGATTGTGTTCAAACAACATAGAACTACTGCAGTAAACGTATCAGTTTATATTGGTATTTAATTTATATTGCAATCTCTTAATAAGTGGCTAAAATGAAAACAAGTAATAAATAATTATAAATAATAATAAGATTAATATAATTAATAACTAATCATATAACTAAAATAATATAATAATAATAAATAATAATTAAAATCAATAATAATTAACATTAATTAATAATATATATAAAATATATAAATCTAGTAAAAGAGATGAATATATTATATATATATCCAACTTTTAAATACATAAACTTAATTATGGTCATATTCTAAAATATTAGTTATAAATAAAGTAATGAAAATTATAGAGAATTATAATATCTATACTATACTAATTCAATAAAATTGTGTCCATGAATTTAATAGTATACACAGAATTTACTTCTTACAAGCTTACACGATTATGGATTTTACCTTACCACGACTACACAGATTTACTATAAACAATCTCAGCAGACTTTAAGACACCCTGACAATACCTCAAAAAAACAAGGGAACTTAAGAATAGATTACACACAGATTTACATATAATTAACACTGAAACACACCATTTGCTCTGAGATATAATCTCAGTTAAACCGCACTCACACACAAAAATAAGAAATTTCATAATTTAGTAATAATGATTAAAAATGAAATATTTAATACAGAAAGAACATATTTTCACCCTACTCACACTTAATAACACAATTATATAACGTAATAATTATTTAAAAACATGTTTTAATGTCTTTTAATTAAACACAAGTACTTTATATATATATATATTCAAATATAACTAATTATTTCAAAGTTTCTTAAGTCAACTTCTATAATATAATATCTTACATACACTTTTTGGGAACATAGAAATATTATATTTATTAACTGTTATATATATATAACTTTGGATTTAAGTATAAATTTATTTAATAACTACATATGTATTTAAAAAGTAACTTTTACTAAATTTATAGTGGAAATTTATACTTAAAAAACATATATCTTTTACGTACCTAAATGACAATATAAATCCAAGATAATCCTAGCAGTAGCTCACCTAGCACTATCCCTCTATTCATCCAAGCTACGCATGTTGTTGTTTCTAGTTGACTTACAGCACTTTACATCATCTTTAACCATATAATAGACGAATATAATTAATAAAATAACAAAATATTTCTTACTTCTGTACTACACTATATCATGTATTTTATAATAAATCTTTCTAAGTTCTAATTTAAAAATAACAATTATCATTTAACATTTTATATATTATTCCGCTCACAATTACTAAAAATTATTTCAAAAGTTTATATATATAATATATTCGGATTTTTCTTTTATTATTATTAATTATTATTAATATAAAATGGTATCATTCGAGACAATTACTCAATCACGAGAAAACATACAAACGATAATCTACTCACGCCTTACTCTTTAAGAATTATAGTAATAATCTGACAGCTGATATCTTCTATTGTAAAATGTGTTGAAATAACTACATAAGGCCTAAATTTAGTGGATATCCTGATAAATTGATACTATATTATATATATATATATATATATACTATATATATACTCATCACCATCTTTGAGAAACTAGTATCGATATAAATTTATATATTTCAAAATTTTAAACGATTTTACTTATGTAAGAATGTGGAGTGCAATAGACTTCATCCTTATCTATGGGCCTAGCTAAATCTTATCAAGGTGTATAATGCTAAGCTTTAGAGATAAACTTTTGTTGTAATCCCAGGGCAGCTGATTTAACTAGATACAAAATGTTTGAAACTCAGTCGAAGATATCAATCCATAGGAATTTTCCCAGGATATGACAAAGAAACGAGAATCGCATCGTTATTATTATTTTATGAAATATATTTCAAACCTAGAAACATCTGGTGCGTAAAGTCCTTTACCAGAGCAGGTTGTTGTTGCAGAAGGAGAATTGTATTACCTCTTGCTTGTGAAGTGGCCGAGTAATTCCTTATCTCTATATACTCGTATGTGATTGCTCGAGAATTATGTTATATCCGCTTTTGTTTTACGTATGTATAAATCATGCGTTTTTTCATATCATGAAATCCTGGGTTCTTGTATTTAAAAACTCTTAACGATACATCGTAAAAAAATTTTATTTAAGACAAGTAAAAATTAAGGAGTGAGCATAAACTTATCTATATATTGAGAGATTAGAAGTTTTTAATAATGACGAGTAGAATCTTCCAGTTAATTTATATATACTATACATACTAATATATAACTATATATTTCTATATATTGAAATTTATTATTATATAGCTATAGCTAAAATATAAATATATAAAATATATATAATCATTTATTAATAATATAATGGATATATTAGAATTTAAAAGAAATATGTTAATATACTAGAAGTCGCTATAAAAATTAAATATAAATACAAGTGATTTATTAACATGGTTTCAAAAAATTAAAATTAATAACAGAATATACAATTATATATACACTATCCTCGCATATAATCATTTTTACACAATTAACATAATATTCGAATTTTTTGGGGCTTAATAAACTTAATAAATTCTCGATTTAAACATCTTTGGGCATCAAAAATGGCTCCATCAATATGATGTATAATTACACTCGGATGAATATTGTTTGGCTGTACATAGCACATGCTCAACATGCACCAGATAATACCATTCAACGATTTAAACTCCCATACGTAAAGCGCATTTCCCACTATACCAGATTAATCATAAGTAATATATTTAACATTCGGGGTTTAACAGTTGCCTATGAAAATATCTTCTTCCATTGTCCATTTCATTTTATCCATAAGTAGAATTAACATGATTTCTCGTTACGTCTATAAACTTCAGGAGAGCGGTGTTACACAATTTTTGCTCAGTGCATACGAAACTTCCATACGAGATGCAAGAAAGGATCTTTCTAAATGCGATATGTATTATACTATTAGGTAAATAAGACATAATCAATAGAATCTAAAACGGTTAAACCTTCAAAAGATTCTGAGCACTCCGGAAGGGGTCCCAGAAGAAAAATGGAGATGCATGGAATGCATAACAGATGAAGTCGGAGGGAGGATGAAGAAATAATCAGAAGAAGTCAGAGACTCAATGGTTAATGATGCGGAGCACTGAGCCGGAGCTAGCTATAGCTGAATCTTGAAATAAACATATAGTAGGACAATTAATTTGTCATTCTATATGTTTACAAACCCGTAGAACTTGAATTTGATATTACTTCAAATTTAAACATGATACATAGGTCCTGATGGCACCACATAATTCCAAAGACATTAAGAATATTAGGCATTATAAGATTTTCTTGCTAGGGAGCGAAATTTAGAAGTTATTGTAATCTTAGTATCTTAGTAATTTATTTATAAAATCTATCGTTAGCTTCTCATTTTATTGTAGTTACGATTGAATCAAATTTATATGCGATACAGATGCGCAGATAGAGGTATCTTATTTCAAAGATATTAAGGAATTTTAGTATTATAATTTCTTGCCAGGATGCGAAATTCGGGAGTTACGGTGATCATAGTTTCTTCGTATGTAAATTAGGAAATCTATTGCTAACTTCTCACTATATTCATGTTGCTATTACTTCAAATTTTTATATGATACAGATACACTGATGGAGCCATCTTATATCACTGGTTTACACACAAAATTTTCACTATTTATTAGAAAAAGTTTCAAACACATTATTATTTTTGTCCTGTGCTTTGATTTTATTCTATAAAGTAAATAATTTTTAAGTGTTCAATTGCACTACACCTTTTTCTGGTTAAATGATTAAATAAGAATTGAGGGGTTTTATATTACGTGATTCTTCACTAAAAGTTAAATGTAAAGGGGTCTCTGCCCTGCTCTTCTTCAATCAACTTTGAATGTCAAGGGGTCAATGCCCCGCGCCTAAAAACAAAAAAAAACTGCCTATACTATCATATTACAATCAATGATTTTTTAAAAATTTAACTTACTCAATTTTCATAAAAATCATACCAAAAGCATTCATTTTAATATAGGAATTACTTAAGTATCACATCAACCTACCTCCAGATTTCCTGAGGAAGCTCAAAAAAATAGAAGTAGCAAGAATGAGCGCCTGTGTTAAATAAAATTGGAGTTTGCCGTTGAATCTCTTGAAGTTATGTAAAAATATATAAACTGTCTGAAGACACACTTCAATACCTAGATTCTGAGAAATAAAAAAAGAAAGGAGAAGGAGGGTGGTAATTTTTTTTATTACATTCCTCCCCTCCCGTCGTATCATGACGGAAGAAATTGGTGGTCCGGGGAGGAGAAACACAATCTCCTATTAGAACTAATGTGCAGAAATGCGAATAACCTCGCAGTGCTACCAGCCGGTGATTTAGAAGGAACTTGCAATATATATATATATATATATAATATATTATATATATATAAATATATTTATATATTTATTCTATATATTATATTATAATATATGATATTAATATATATATTTATTTATATAATTATATTTATTATATATATTATATATATTATATATACTATATATATATCATCATCTAGTCATTATCATTCACCTTCTCTCCCCAAGACTGGGGGTAAGAGTGCGAAAATACACCGGAAACAGTAAAGTAGTAGAAGAAGAATTGAAAGAAAGTCGAAAAGAAAAGCTCAGCCTTTACCCCCTTCAAACCTTTTTGTGAGAACTCGTCGCAGTCATAAAATCCACCCTAGAGCTTCATGGGACCGCGACATACCCTCCATTATGGCATCTCGTCAATTGTGGTGGGCCCCCTCATGGGCTACAACCATACCCCCTCATCAAAACCCCGACCATTCACTTATAGTTATGACCTTCTTCTTGTCTTCTGCAAAATCACATTTCTCTCTTTCAGGCATTCCTTACTTGACTCAATCCACTGTTCTCGAGTTCTCCCAAGCCGTGGTGATTCCACACACTCCACCATCTTTTACATCCGTTTAACCCAACCGAAAATCTTTTCCCCTTTCACATTGACCAAACCATTTTCAACGACTTTCATTTATTCTCTCATTTACCTCTTTACACGTTGTAAGTACCTCTCCTTCCTTATTTTTCCAATTTCATCATTTCTTCTCTTTTTTTAACACCTAACACACCTCCTAAGATTGTCATTCTGAAACATTATTTATACTTTAGATCAATACCTCTTATTACCGACCATAGTCTCACCTACTATACATTACACACAGGTAACAACATTTACCAAGGAAAGATCCTAGGCGCACTCAAGACTTAGTCCCTTTTACAGTCCACCAACAATTTTAATTGCAACGAGCCACCTTCCGGCCATCAACAACCTTTCTACTAACTCTGCATACACTTCCATTCCCTTTTTTCATCCAACATTTATCTAAATATTTAAAAAATCTCAGACACTTTTTCCAGCTGCTCACATCTAACATAACTTCATACTGAGGACTGTCCTCATTCATCTAGATTTACTTTCAAACCCTTCCTTTTTACCACACCCTTACGAAATCTCTCTTACCAATTCTCTCAAAGTATTTTCAGATTCGCCACACCAAAACCAAATCCTTCGGCATATAATAGGTAGGGAAACCTCCACTCTCTTCTCCATCATTTCTAACACCATCCCCTGCCACTCCCACTCTAATTCTTTCAATAACCCCATCCATATAACAAATTGAATAACCAAGGAGGAACATAACACATCTCCTGCCTCACTCTGCTATTTATATAAACCAATCACTTTCAACTCTGTTTATTCTATTACACAGCCTTCACTATCGTCATACATTACTTTGATTCCTTCAGAGCATACCACCAACATCAATATGACTAACACCTGCATAGAACTTCCCTATTATAATCTCTATTGTACGCCTGTTGCAAACCCATAAACCTAAATACAACTTATTTTTCATCGTTTCCTTTTCCAATGCATTTGTATTTAATTTAGAGTAAAATATTTTAATCCCTGCTAATTTCTAAACGCACCTATGTTCTTCACCCAATCTCATTCTTCAGTCACTCGACGCACTCGTTTGACCAAAATATTACCAGCATATATCTTCCTGACAACACTCAATAACTAATTCCTATAATACCTACAGTTACCTTATCACCACTTTCCTTATTATAAGGTACATTATTCTCGTCCTTCCATCCCTCGGAAATCTATACTCCATTTTTACGTCTTTGTTAAACAAAAACTTCCAAATACAATATCAATCCACCATCTCGCCCTATATACTTTTATGAAGTTGATAACAAGATTTTTTAAAATTCAACTTATTAAAACTCTTTTTTGACAGGGATACAAAATTTTGTCATCTTATGTTAATTTTATCAAATAACTTGATTTCCTGAAAACATTATTCTGAAGAATGGGTCCCAGAATTTATAATTGACTCAAGCTTGTTTGAAAATTACTTCGCAATAATCTTAAAGACAAATTCTCAGAGGCTAAATTAACAGTTCTCCTAATGGATATTTTTGATTAGGTTGCCTTTTGGGGAAACATCATTACAAAATTTCCACGTTTAAATTTGATGATGCAGTTTTAAAAACAAACTTTACACAGGTTTAAATTTAGATTTATAATTTTATCGAGTGAAAACAAAATTGAGAAAATTTTAAACTTTAAAGAACTGATTGGTCTAAATAGATATAGTAATATATTATAACAAGTGCGGTGACTGCGATTGCCACCCTACATAGTGAAAAAGACATTACGAATCCTTTCTATACTTATAGCTGAGCATAAAGGTTATTTTCATTTAGAACTCTAGACATTTACATTCATCCCCCTACTCAGCTATAAATGCCCTTTTCTTAGGAATAATACCCCAATACAGGATACGAATTTTTTGGATATTTGTCTCCAAACTGAGGTTATAGCGTAACCCAATCTTTCCATTTATTAGATCCTTGTAATTTGGTCATCTCAAACCGACCTTATGAAAATCTTTAAGTTCTTAACAGTCTTAATTACTGAAGTGAGGTTTTTGGTTTATTAATATCTATGAACTATTAATCAATTATTATATATTATATTATTTATTCCCATGGTTTATTTTATTTTCAACTTTTTATTTATTTTAACTTTTAATACTTTTTTTATATAATATTTGTTTAAAATTTTTATCTGATTATTTAATACCACATATGGTTCCGTTTTCTTACCCAAACTTTTAGACAATATACTTTAAAATTTTAAAATGATCAACATTCTTTTTGAGGTTGATGTATCTATGTATATATTATATATATATATATATATTATATAATTATATTATATATTATATTAATATATATTATATAATTATAATATTATATATTATATATATATATATTATTATATTATATATATATATAGATATATATATATATAATATACTACCGTTACTTATATATATATATTAAATATTCATATTATATATACACATTAATAATAATTCCAATTTAAATGTTTTACAAATTTAATTTTATTTATAATTTAAATATATTATTAATATATATATATATATTAATGGATCTTTTATAATTCGTAAAATGGAAATTTTATTTAGATACTACATATAGAAATAATATATCAATACATAGAAATATTATAAAAAAAGGAATCATTGGCAATGATTAAATAATGCCAAAGTAACTTGCAGAGTATTGAATTTTATTAAATGCGCAAAAAACTGGTTAGTAACAGAATCCCCCAAAAAATTTGCTTACTTTAAAAACTTCTTCGTACTTTGAACCCAAGCCTGATCATATCATATATAATATATATTATATAATATATATATTATATTATATTATATATCTAAATATTTATTAAATATATTTACTTATAATATGATATATATGGATATATTAATATAGTAATTTAGTAATATTTTATAGATATATATTATCTATATTATTTATATATAATTTAGGATGTGCTTGGAACCTCAATATTTTGAGAAGTTCAGTTCCGGCCGGAACAACCTTCTCGTACTTTCTACTTTTTCAAGATGCGTTTCTTAATAAAATTCAGTAAATGATTTGTCATTTACAAGTTATGATATAGCATAAAAAATTATTTATAGAAAAATTGATATATAGTGAACAAATATCATGGGATTAATGACTTCGACCTCTATAACTTTCGAAAACTTTAAATATGAAAAACAGATATTTCACGCTCAAACCTTGGTTAGCGTTTAATATCTCTTAGAACGGGTGTGTTGGGATTTTTTTTGATTATTTTTTAGAAATTTTTTTTTTTTTTTTTTGTAAAACATGATTGCTTTTTTTATTATTTATTTATGAAATAATAATTTATAATCCTAATCATTACCTAATTAATAATAAGTTTAGTAAATATAATTATTTTAGTTTAATTAATGATGTTAAATTATTTATTATATAATATATATATATATAATATATATATATTATATATATATATTTATATATATATATATTATTTATATAAATATATTATATATATTATATATAATTATTTATATTATATATATATATATATATACAAGTGGTGCACATAAAACGGTCTCCATCTACGAAAAAATTAATATCAATAATAAGAAATCTTACTCCATCTACGTACACGCTCACGGCTAATCCATATAGTAGTATAGTAATTGGACAATAATAATAGGACCTTTACCTACGGGTTAATTAACAGAGCAGGAGATTTAAAGTCTTGTTCAAAATGTTCTCCGTCAAGAACTAGGGTTGTCGGTAGTCGGAGTCGGCAATTTTGAAAGAGGGTGAAGTCAGAAGTCGTAATATCAAAGAGGAGTCCAGAGGCAGATAAATTACAATAGATATGTAAGTATGAGAGTCAAAGAATATTTGAGCTGACAAAGTTAATGAACTGTGACCACAGTTCTAATATTATAGGTCACGCAAGTCAAAAAAACCGCCTTACATGTAGTAAGCGTATATGTAGAAACCAACGTAATGAATCGAACATTGTGTGCGAAAGAAAACGTACATTGGAACATAATCTATTATATTATATTTTTATGTGTATTATTATTTATTTTATATATATTTTATATATATATAATATATATATATATATTTTATTTATATATTTATAATATATTATATTATAATTATATATATATATATATATATTTTTATACATATTATGTATATACATATATAATATAAATATAATATAGAATAATATATACATTTATATATTTTGTGGTATTTTTTATTTATTTATTTTTAAAATTTATTTTTACTTAATAAATAATTGATTTTTTAATTTTCCATTTATAATACTTTGCTTTTACAAAAGATAATAAAAATAATAGGCCTCCCAATTACATATTTGTAATAACATTTGTTTATGGACGAAAAATATCAATTATATCGAAGCCAGCCGATTTTCTCATGAAACTTATATGAATGTTTGAAATAATTTATGCAAAAAAAAAATTATCTTAAAATAATAAAAAATATTAAAAACAAAATTGAAATAATTTTAAAAATGAGCCTGAAAAAGTTATAAAGTCGCCAAATTTCAAATTTTCAAGGCCCATTTACCGTCAGATGCTATTTTAAAAAAAATAAAAAAAGTTTTATGGCTGTTTCCTTGTTGATAGTTAGTTTAAATGAAGTCAAAATAAATAATTTTTCAATTTTTACAAAAACTTTAGGAGTTGAAGATATAAATTCCTCAAGTAAAATGTTTTTTAGATTGTAACTCAAAATTATGGTCTTTAATTGTTGACTTTAAAATCGTGGCTTGGCAGGGAATTTAATAAAATTTTATGATTGATAACAACAGGCATCATATTAAATGTTATTTTCTTACAATAAAAAATTACTAAATTCCCTGCTCAATAGGCCTATGGGTCCGTTTTTATGAGAATCAAGTCTAGGCATGAGAAAATTGTCACCAAATTTGCCGATATTTTTTGAAACTATTAATAAAATTAAATAAAAAGATTATATCTTTTGTAGCGATTAAAAATCACAGTTTTAACATATTTAAACAAAAAATAAGTTTGAATTTGATGATGATTCAATATATTTTCGCCATTGATAGGACAAGCTGCATCATCTGACCCAATTCTGAAGCTTTTTTAAGCTCGAAAAAATATAATAGTATTAAATTATTAATAAAAATTAATAACTTTAGATTGGGCAAACAAAATTATTGCACAATTATTATATTTTTATATCTAAAATTAACAAAAGAATTCGAAAAAAAACACCGAAAGGAGCTTTCAAAATTATCCCCTTAATAAAGTTTTGTTTTAAAGCTTTAGTTCAAAAAATTCCGCATTATGACGTCATGTGTGTAAGGCATTTATGAATGGAAATTTTCAGTTTGCTTTGACTATAGTATTAGATTGTGCTGTGACTCTGTGAGTGACTTCAATCGCTTCATACAAGTTCACTCACTTGCGACTTCCACATCACAAAATGCAGTTGTAAACTTCGAAGTTTTTAACCTGCACCTATGTTTCAATTTGGATTATCTTTCTTTCTTTCATTTCTTTATCTACCTTTTTTCCCAAGATTGGGTAGTAAGTGAGCTTACAACCTTTCGGAAAAGGAAAACAAGTAGTGAGAATATTACAAATGTCTCAAAAAGATAATATCCAGCCTTACCATTTACTCTGTACCATTAATTAGTTGAAAACATCGTCTACAGACAGAAAATCACCTTCAGAGCTTCATTGGGACCGCACGGACCCTCACATATGGTAAATCGTCATTAAGGGTCAATCCTTCTGCCCTATGTGGGACACCTAGCCCCTTACAAAACCCCGCCTTTCTCTCCTATCATGAAACTTTATTCTCGCCTCTTGCCAAACCTCACATTTCTCTCCTTTCAGACATTCGTCACTGACTCAATCACTTTTTCCTTTCGATTCTCCCACCGGTCTGTTACCCAACACACTCCCCATACTATATCGGCTTAACCACCGAAACTTTCATTCATGCCTTGATTCCACATGACCAAACCATCTCAACATACTTTCATTTATTCTCTCACTTTCCCCTTTCTTCACACACACCACAACTCTCTAATAAGGTTCATTCCTCATTTTAACGTTCATTCCTCACACCTAGCATGCTCCTAAGATTGTCCATTTGAACACATTAAACTTAGATCTATACTTCTTATTCCGACATAGGTATCACTATCAATACAACTAAAAGGTAACAACATTTACCCTATGTAAGACCCAGCCACACTCAAGACTTTTATCCCTTACGATTCACCAACGATTTAATTGCCACCTTCCTTCCTGCCATTCAAACTTTCCTACTACACTCTTCTGCATCATCTCCGTTCCCTTCTCATCAAACATACCCTAAATATTTAACTCAGACACTTGTCCAGGTTGCTCACCATCTAACATAAGCTTCACACTAGACTGTCCTCACTCACAACCATCTACCTTCTTATCTCGTTTTACCTTTCAAACCCCTCCTTTAACATATCCTGCCAAATCTCTCTACCAATCCTATCAAATTCTCTTCGATTTTCCACACAGAACCAAATCATCGTCATATAATAGGTAGGGCACCGCTTCCAACTCATCTCCATGCTCCATCATTCTAACACCATTTCCTGCCATCCCACCTCGAATTCTGTTCATAACCCCTTCCATATATAAATGAATAACCAAGGATACATAACACAACCCTGCTTCACTCCTCTGCATTAATCTAAACCAAATCACATCTGACACCATTATTCTTGCACACGCTTCAATTTCCGTCATACATACTTTTGATTCCATTCCGAAAGCTACCCACCAACACTTATATTATCACTTAATACCTGCCATTTAAAGCTTCCTATTAAACTCTATCATACGCCTGGTTGCAAATCCAATAAAAACCTAAATTATAATTTATTCTTTCTTTCTCCCTATTTTTCTCAATCATTGTTTTCAATGTTAAAGATTTGATCCACATCCTTTACCACTTCTTAAACGCACTCTTGTTCTTCACCAATCCATCCTTCAGTCACATCGAACGCACTCTTTCGCCAAAATACCAGCATTATATCTTCCCTACAACCTCAATAAACTTATTCCCTATAATTTCTTTACGTAGTTCCCCTTTTCTCCTCTTACCTGTAATATAGGGGTTACTATTTACTGCTCTCCTCCAATCCCTTTGGAACTATTACCCTCCATAAATGGCTTTATTATCAAACTTCTCAAACCATCAGATCACCACTTCGCCTCCTACTCTTGATCATTTCACATCAGTTAAATATCATCTTATTACCTGCTGCATCTTCTACAACTTTCTCCTCCTACCCATTACCTCCTCCTTACTAATTAACTTCATCCCCAAAATATCCTATCTTCTTGCACCATCAAACCACACAATTCACTAACACCTCGTCATTACTGTTAATATTGTGAGATTTTCGAAGGTGTTCTTTCCACACTCCCCTCACATTCCATTTCCATCATACAAAAGCACCATCCCTATTCATTTATTCTAAGTAGATTCCCCTTATTCTCATTCTTAACTCTTTTCGCGCTTCCTTCCAGAAGTCCTCATACAAGTGGATGGCTTAGTGTGGATAAAGCTCTCGGCTTCTGTTCACTCAGCGACGCGGAGTCCAGCGTTTGTATCCTGCTCATGGAGAGAGAAATGTCATGTGACTCATTTAATATTTTTATATGGAATTATGTTTATCCATACTTTATTACATCTATCATTATATAGATGCTGAAGAAATAAAAAACTCCAAGGTCAAGAGAAATTTCTCTTCATGACAATGCGTATTATCGTCTGTTTATATTTAATTCCTATCTACAGTTGGTAATGCTTTAAAAATGAAGATAAACAAACCAAAAAGCTAAAATTGCATTTGCAATAGCGTTGGACCATTTGCTACGTGACCATTTGTATTAAAAGGTTCAAGAAGAAAAGAATACAATTCTTCTGAACATTGTAATGCTGATTGAACTACAAACTATTTCCCATTACACCTTCTCAATTCATTTCAGAGCTTCAGAGATGGAGTATGGAATAAGGGCTTCTAGTTTGAAGAGTTAGTTCTGAAAGCTTCGACTGGATTCTAAGAAAAAAGGTCAGGTTCTTCCTCATCCTTGTACACCCCATAATGTTTCATAAAATTCTAAAAAAATTTCTCTGCTGCTCTGAAGAAGTTGGAAAAATATTGATATAACTTAGAAGCTTTAATTAGAATAGGCCATCGATAAGCATCCATAGTACTGTGTACAAGAGCTGCAATTGCTTGTTTTACTGATCTACCTCCAAAGCAAGTTAGCGTTGAACTGCTTTTTATGCTCTTCATTATAAAATCAGACTAGAGGAAATCAATGAAGGAGGGATTTTTTTGAGATTTTCTTATTTTTAAGAAACTTTAATTATTCATTGAAGTAGTATGCACTAGATTGTTATAGTTCAGTAGGCATCTTATATATATTTTTATATATATATATTAATATATTATATATTATATATATTATACTTATATATTATATATTATATATATTTATTATATAGTATATTATTATATATATATAATATATATTATATTATATATATATAATATATATATTATTATTATATATATATAATAGTCACTCTTAATTAATTATTATATATATATATTATATTAATTATATATATATATATTTATATATTAATATATTATAATTATTATATATATATATATATTATTATAATATATATATTATAATATATGCAACCCTCCGAAATTGTTAAGTTATCCAATAATTTTTTGGATGACTTAAGTCTGCTTTAATTTTATAATTTTTAATATAAATAAACATAGTTAGTTAATCAAAGCAAATTAAGAGATTTATAGTATTTTATTAATGGAAATGAAAAAAACATTTATAGTTGGTGAAGATTTCTTGATTAAATAATTTCCATATAATTATTATATATATATGATATATATATATATATATATATATTATAGTTATAATATATATATTATAATTATTATTATTTATATTATATAATATATTATATAGATTATATAATATATATATATACATTACTTTATTCTCTCTTCTGTCCCAAAAGTAAGTTTATCGAATATCACATGAACGACTGTGTAATGTAGCTCCTCCGTTGAGGTATACGAGTGTGTAGCTAGTTTACCTAGGCACATATCCATACCAGTTTTAACAAGATTTATAAAGTCAGTCTTGCACTTACAATCTGTTTTATTATGGCGTGTGTTCTAACCGTTATCGTTTTTTGCTTCAGTACATCTTTGTTATGGTGGTTTTTTGCTATCCTCGTTACGTTTTTGCGATGCAGGTAATATTGAACATGGGACAGTAATCAAATTCTGTAGTGAACGTAACAAGTCTCCACTGAAACATTCGTTCTTTAAACAAGCTTATGGGATGCCACTCTGTCGAGAACTGTTTGTTTTAAGTGGCACAAAGCTTCAAGAGGGGCTTGTAGAATGATTGAAGACGGACCATCGGTTGATTGGAAGACTATCTCGTTTAACAAAACGATTGAAAATGTGGAAGTTAGTTTAGAGCTGTGATGAGAGAGACAGCCGGTTTCAGTGTCAGTTATTGATTTGCAGAAGAAAGCTGGTATTGATGATATAAAATGCTAGTTCATAATTTTCACGATACCATTGCCCAGAGAAAAGTTTTTTGTGCAAACCTAGTACCATAAGACTTGCCGTGAGCAGAAATATGCGTAACAGTGGTCAAATATTTGTCAAGATTTACTTGAAAGACTTTGAAAATGGAGCACAATTTTGGAGATAAAGTTATAACAGGCGATGAATCATGGGTTTTGAGTACGATCCTAAAACCAAACGGCAAAGTGGGGAAAGGCACACAAAAAAATTTCCTCGTCCGTAGAAAGCACATATGAACAAGTCCAAGGTGAAAAATGATTACTAGGGATGTACCGATAGTATCGGTATCAGCAGTTAATCGGCCATTTTTTTGTTGGTTATCTTTTGGTATCGAGTTTAATATGCCGATTACTTCTTACTTTTTTGGACGTGAAGAATTATGAACTTTAGATTCAATAATAAATCTTAGGTTTCGATACATAGAAAATCGTTGAGCTTACCGACACCATGTGAAATCGTCATCAAAAAAGGCTTAGTTTTTTCTCAATTCGTCATCGTCCGCGTCCTCGTCATGGCAATTTCTGCCTATTATTTTGCCGATTAAGGGGAGACTTCATAGCAAAATCTCAACTATTGCCAAACCGATAAAAAGTAAATGTTTTGATGAACAAATATATCTTTAATTTTATGAAAAAAAAACTAAATAAAAAATACTCCTTACGTTTTTCGTGAAAAGGTAATTCTATGAGGAGGTATTTTTGCCTTTGAATAAATTGATCAGTGAGCAAAGACATTTAAAATCTTTAATTTTCAAGATATTTCTATTTTTTTTTTTTATGCTCTGTTGCCTATTTCATTTTTTTTAAACTAATAAACTCTCTT
Organism: Trachelipus rathkii; assembly: GCA_015478945.1. NCBI lineage: Eukaryota > Metazoa > Arthropoda > Malacostraca > Isopoda > Trachelipodidae > Trachelipus > Trachelipus rathkii. Next base: position 28,813 of record JABUQX010039214.1, read on the forward strand.
TAAAAAACTTAGTTGAAAATTTGTTTTTGTAAAAAAAAATTTTACATATCTCTGAAAAGTAACTTTCAAGATTTTTGAACAGAGAATAGTCAACCGTGGCTGACACCCCCTTACGTTCTACCAACACTTTAATATAATACGTCAGTTGTTTACACGTTTATATGTGTAGCTTGGTACTCAATTTTGAAGAAATAAATCTTTTCGTTTCTTTTTTATTAATGAATTTTTTTGTTATATCTCCAGTAAGGGAAATAATCATTTGAAATGCTGAGAACGCAGATAACATTTGGAAAATTTTTATTTTTAGAAGGCAAAATGATTCCACATTCTCAGATATATATATATATATTATATAATGATTTATATATTATATTATTTTTAATTTAATTATTAATTTAATTATATTATACTAATTATTTATTATATTATATTATTATTAATATTATATTTTCATATTTATTATATATTAATTATATTAATGTATTGGAATAATTCTTATTAATATAAATAGTTTATATAACATATAGAATCAGCATTTTTCATTATAGCTATATATATATATATATTCTCACCCTCCATGTAACTGATATATAGAATATTTGATGCATTTCAGCGAAATTTATATCATAGCGTTGATTATCACATTTGGAATTTAATATATTAAAAACCACATAACTAATTCCGATTTAAAAAAAATTGGTGAAATTATATATTAATATATATTTATATATATTATATATATAATTCTACAGATATAGGATCGCCCCTGTAGTAATAATTATACCCTAACAACACCATTAGGCTTAGTGAATTAACTGTCGTATTATCTATATATATATAGTATATATTTATATATATATATAATATAGTTATATTATATTATAATATTAATTTATTAAGTTATATACTATTATATATTATATATATATCATTAATATATATATTAATATATATTATATAACTATAAATATTATATATATATACTTATTTACTATATATAATATAATATATTTTATAGATATAATATTATAATAGGTTCCAAGCAACCTTCTTTTGATTTAAATAAGTACTTAGTTTCTAAAGCCTATAAGTGATGTCGAAGCACTGTAGGACTTGAACAACTGTTATGCTGATAATGTTCATTCCTTTTTTGAGATAGGTGAGTATCGGTACTAGTATAAAGGCCTTACCTTGTAAATTTAGTATAACGAAGCGACCTCTTTTGTCGATGGTATGCGTGTCCTGGCGTGCTATTATAATAATCAGCTATATATCGCAATAACTATGCATGTTGTTCACATGTCCGAGCTCGAATCCTGAACTTATATTTAGTATATCGGTACTTTAGTACTTCACTCTAGTAATCCATGTGCAACCCTCACTGAAAAATGCCGTGTAGCCCTAAGATAGGTATTCATAATCACCACCCTTCTTGGATTTACTTATATGTAGCGGTTTACCAAATACTTAAGTTATATCTGAAGCTTATTATATATCTTTCCGAGATGCCTTTCATTTTTTGGTGGAGAGGCGCATCTTGACTAGTTGTAGAGCTCTATTTCACGAGTCTCTCGATCCTGGCGCGATGTAAATTATTTATTTTTCGTCTTATTATTGCAAATTTGATTTACGCAACTATATTAATTGATTTCGCTCGTCTGACGTTCCTTGTTTCTCCTATGTATAACTCATATATATTAATATATATATGAACACCTCTGAAAAGATATAACCGATCTATGAGAGTATCCATAACCATCTCCTTTATCTGGGTTTAAATAAAGTATTTGATAGATTTACAAAGCTATATAGTGTAGATATCTATAGTCAAGGAGATTTGATAAAACTTTCGAGTATGCTATTCTTTTTTCAATAGTATTTAATGTATATGGATTAGGTATAC
>JABUQX010039215.1:0-74055 GCA_015478945.1 Trachelipus rathkii
ACAAAAAGACGATCAGGAACAAAAGAGAGTATGTCGTCGTGACAGAGCCTTTGTATAAGTACCCGATGTTTGATAATTCTTATCTCTATAATAATGGTAGGTTATATTATTATTATTACTGTGATTATATATTATATAATTTATTCATCTGGTATGATGTGATAATTTAATGTATTTATTAAGAGAGACGATTGTAGGATCACTCTACGCATAAACTCCTACTACTACCCTCAGCGTCCACACTATCCTCTATATATTACTAATATTTATTCTAATATATTATTTTTGACATGCTGAAGTAGAATAACATCATACTTTAATTTCTGAGTATGTCTTAGCTATATGTAGTGCTAACATAATAGTATATGGATTCAATTTTTCAGTTAAGCCTATGTCTGATAATATTTCTTCTGTAGATTTCTGTTAAAAAAGTGAAGAGAAGACTGTGGGATGTGTAAGTTCTATTCTCTAGAGGAGTGGCAGTAATCTTTCTCGAAAATCCGAGAGCTGTGATAAGACGAGTGGATCGATACTTTCTAATCCCATATTTGTTAGTGTTTACACTCTCTGATAATAAACTTGAGTTTGTGTTAGTTAGTTAGAGTATTATATAAATCACGATAAACTATTGGAGGAGTAGTGTGACATTAATTGATGGGAATATAAAGAAACTGCGTCATGCATTTATTCTATTTTCGTTTAAGCTGTAACTTGGTATTATTCATGTTGTACAGTGTTATTTAATTATATCTTGAATGGATATATTTCGTTTTATGATAATTAAATAGTGAAATATGTATATGTATAGTATGTATACTTGTAATATTGTAATAGCTATATTCTTGGACAATTTGATTATGTGCGATTTATGTACTTGTGATAGGTGTGATTTAAGTGGATTGGATATTCACATGCACTCATCTACTATTATAGGTTTAATCTAGTGGCATTGAGGTGCTAATGTCGCTCGATTTTTGACACAACTTGATCTAAAATTTACATTTATCTTTACTTTTAGTGTTTAAATACTTTTCTATATTTCCCTTATATTTATTATAATTATCAAATGGTCCCTATTTTCATTTTATTATACACACTATTTAATTAACGTTTATCTTATTATAAATAATATAATTATCTTTAAAATGGCTGTATAAATTTTAAAGCTTAGATAATATATTGCTTCGTTTATTTATTTTTATGTTGTATAATCGCTTATTATTTATATACCATTTCAATAACTCGTGTTTATTTAAAATGATATATTGTTTTCTTTCTTATGTGTATATACATTCACATCATTTTACCATTAGTTTAATATACATTAACCTTCTGTATAACTGTCGATTCTGTTAAAAGTGACGATTATGCAAGTGCGAACAATCTAGTGTACACGGTTTAGCAGAGTTTTGTCTTTAGTATTTATATCGGAGTAGTTTATATGATCCGATGTTATTAATTTAAAAATTATTGAAATAATTTCTCTTGTAATTTTTACATAGTAAAATATACTAAAAATATATTCTCTTTTCCACATGATAAAAACTATATCAATTATATTTCAACTTGATATTTTATGAATATCTGTGATCATATTTAACATAAATAGTTAATAAGGTGCATTCACAACCAAGCTCATGGTGTGTTTTGATTTTACATATATTATTTTGTTAATACTAATTACTTAATAAATATTTACGCTAACATTTATATCATTTTGAACATCTTTCAAGTTTCTATTAATTGTCTGCAGTCTGGTACTTTTTAAAATATAATGATTCGAAAATTCGAGAGTATAATAGTCCCTATTTGTTTACTGCGGGACATAAGGCACCTTCATTAGGTTCTACATTTCTGTATTATAATTCATATGCTTAGATATCTCTATATTACATTTCAAGTAAATATTCTAATAAAACCTTAATAATAATTGCAGTAATTCAGTACTATATCAATTTTTATTATGTGAATAGTAAATTTTTTGTTTATAATATTATTATTGATCATCATATCTATATTTTTTTTATATATTAATTTCAACTAATCAAGTTAAAATCTGAAGGCGAAATATTATATTATAATTTTATATGATGACGCATTTATTATAGATCTGATTTTAGTTATAATTTATATATAGCTATATTATATATATTATATATTAAATCAATAATTATGATAATTAATTATATAATATATAATATTATATATAATAAATTATTAATATATATATATAATTATAATAATATATATATATATATAAATATATATATATATAATAATATATACTAATATATATATAATATATAATTATCTAATAATTACTTCATATATTTTAATATTTAATTATATTATATATATTATTAATTAATTATCTAATTCATTAATATATATACTTTTTATAATATATATAATATATATATACTATCTATATTATACTGCTTATATATCGTATGATCATTATATAAATCATTGTTATTTAGTTCATTAGGATTGTCTAATATATGACAGGTGTCGCATAACTGTTTGGATAACTTAATATAAATATCGGACTTATCACGAACTATAGCATATCTCTATGAAATTTATAAAACACAACTGCTAGAATATTATTCTGATATACTAATATACTTAACGTCTTTATTCCTATTAATTCAATAATATTTGATTTTCTGAATTTAAAAGTATTTATGCAATGATATCTCGATTATTCATGATAAAATTATCTACTCAATTAATAAGCTCAGAAATAGACCATTTATATATCATTCGTAGTACCAATGATATACTAATTTTATAATTATCATATTTTATCTTATATAATATACTATAGATCGGTATCGTTAAAATCATGTTAATTCTTCGATTAGTGTTCATAATAATTTTTCAGAATTGCGCACGATTTGATGCGGATGTATTTTCATTAACAGAGCACTTCAACTAACTACATGTTACCTATTTGCGTAAGTCATTATATCAGGTCTAAGATCTTTTGTTAAGATCAGTACATTATATATTATTTCTTTATCTATAATAACTTAAAATTAAATTATACCAACTACTCTACATTGAGTGTCTCTCCAACGATGATCTTATAACTATCTTATCTATATCTTTCATTTTTATTTTTCAGATACAATTCAAATCATTTTAAGATCTTAAAGATCATTTGTTTCAATGAATTTCATATTAAAGATCTTTAGATATCATTAAACAATTCAAAATTATTTATTGCATTGATAAGAACATTAATATAACTGAATCTAGTTTTCAATTAATTGGCAATATTATTATTCCTCTGTTCTATAAACAAGGTATTGCATTTCATCTTGCAAGGGTCCTCGTGAGGAAGATACAGCCTTGGTTTTTGTGAGTTTTAAGTAATCCCTAGGGGTAAATCTGCTCCTATATATCACTTATTTCCTTCAAATATTTGCCACAGTGCCCGGATCTCAACAACACTCTCTATTTATAATGGAAAGTCAATTGTATTGTTACATCAACTTAACTTTATTTTTATTATTTGGCTCTTCTAGAGAATCATATAATATTTTCAGTCTTGGATTGATTTGCGTCATCCGGGACGCTGGCAAATTCAATTTGTTAGAATTTGTATATACGTGTTATAGGACCTAGAGTACGTACTCACTAAGACTAGTCTTGTGCCTATTGAGTAACTATACAAAGACACTCAACTAATAATATATATCTTTAACTAGATTATACAAAAATATCAATATATAATAACCTCTTTTATATTTAAATCTAGAATTAAATATGAGCTAAATAAAAAAAAACAGTCAATCAGAGAGAGAGAGCATAAAACTTTGGATATAATATACTATATAATATACTATCATATCAATTAAATTTAAATATATTAAATTATATATTTACAATTTCATATAATATAATGCTAGAATATATATATATATTAATACACGCTGATTCACTATATCCTTATTTTTATATTTGTAGCATCTATACGCACGTAATGAAAAAATCTTGCACATTTAACACAATTCTGCATAATCGACATTTTCATAAAATTATTTATTATATTATTTAACAAACATTGAGTACTCAACTTGTTAAGCACTGAGGTATTAATTTTCAATCATATTATCGAATATGTACATATATAAATAATTCACATACAAGTTGCTGGTGAAGATTTATATTATTTAGAAATAATTAGATGAATAGTCACCTTCGATAATATCAAATCCCAGCTCTAATACAATTAAACAGATACCACAAATTTAAACAAAGATGCCCAATATACCCTTTTAGGTTGAAAACTTCCGTTCGATTAACAATTGTTTCAGTTTTATTTTTTTTTTTAATATTACAAGTATCACTCTACCACTTACCTACGGTTATGAGCGCTATTAACTAGTGTATGTAGAATTGTTTGCATCGCCCCAAAAAATGTTTCTGACTAACATCGATATCGTGCACACTTGCGCAGACATAAGCATACGACGCTAGTGATTTAATCTGTAGTGCGCGGAGAGAAGAGTTTTAACAAAATTCAGAACACTTCATATTCTTTCCAAAATTATTGTCTTTAATATTCATAAAAGAATGAAATCCTTTGATCATATTACATGAATCAATTTGAATAAGATGAATATGTATCCACAATGCTATTAACGGTGGAAGGAAAAAAGGAACCCCCGACAATACTCATATAGCAGATCTTAACACATCATAATACATGTGATATATATCATATCTCACTAACTCATTCACATCTCATCGTGATATGCATATACAAAGGACACTTACTAATCATTGTCTCTTTCTAGGTTATGCGATCGTAAAAGCGTAGTGTCCCTATCTTCTATGAATATAAGAGATGTCCTTCGACGCTGCGATAACCTATACGAATATAGTAGTAAAAAGTAAAATCAACCACTCATCGCTCGCTTTCCTTTCGCAAGGGAACAATATAATCTCTCTCAGTGAATCCTAGAGTACGTCCTTATAGACCTCTCTTGCGTGCGCTTTCTTCGGATCCATACTGTCATAATCCAAGTAATAGTATAAAACTAGATGCTCATCAATCTTAAGATCTTAAGATCTAAGTATAGTCTACTCAATATCTAGTCTCGGATGAGACCCTTGATATATTAGCTAGGAGTAACTGTAGGAAAGGGAAAATAAATGAGATTACTACGTTCAGTAGTAACGAACTCAGTTCTTTGAGGCACGTACCCCAAGCTATATCAAACCCGATTTTTGTTATGTGAGGTTTGCCCTATAAACTAGCGAGTAACATTATTTTTGTTATATGTTTATAAGAGTATAGACAGAAGATTATATTAAATATATAGATACATACTATAGGGAGTACGAAACCGTCAAAAGGATAGGAAAAAGTGTAGGATACTGTACTACGTTAGACGCAAGGCGAAATCTTTGTAAAAGTTGTTGGCTATATTATATAATAGAACTCAGGTAAAGTTACACAGGCCTAGAGACACCACTCACGGCGACATGTCTTATCTATACATAGCGCAGCACGAATAGAATGCTGCTTAAAGCTTCAAGCACTAGAGAGGTCAATTACTATGGAAGTATAAAAAAGAGTAATAATTTGATGCAGAACTTGAATATCTGATCTGAATGAATGAGGGTCTGAGTCAATCGGCATGTGAAGATAGTAATAGAGTTAGATAGATATGCAGCGTCTGAAACTGATTTATTATATTGAAAATATATAGTGAATAAAGTTAGGAGATATGAAGACGACCCTGAGGAGACTTTTAGTACCACTAATTGACAGTCAAAAGATAGATGATATGACAGAAGTCGCTTCCATCTAACCATAGCACGTACGTAAACTAGATGTTTAGCGTACTTCGAAAGAAAAGCTAGATCAATAAGATAATGTACTAAAGAGAAGGAGTGACAGGAGAGATACTGCAAGTGAGTCAATGATGCGTGTCTCATATATATATTAAGTGGATTTGTTATTATAAAGTCGATAATCTCCACGTCTAAATAGCTTTTGGATATGTCGAAGCCGCGTCCTACTAACAATTCACCATTCTGCAGACTAGTTTATCGCATATAAGATGAGATATAATCATAACTAAGTTTTGTCGTCGAAATATTATAATTACAGTATATTTCTGCTGCAGTAGACACTCTGAGACATCCAAATAGCGTACTTAGTCGGAGGATCGTTGTAAAAAGAAGAGATCGAGAATTCCATGATATAGTTCTAACAATGACGAGCGGTAAGTCACGATATGAGTGATTCATATCGAATCTAATATGTAGTGAAAAAGTATGTATGATCCTAATAAGACGATCAATTATGCAGGATAAGCAGCTCTTCTTTATTCAGTATTGAGTTCTGAGCATGTAGCCCTGCTGTATTCTAGTCCTTTATACTCGAGAGTACAGTGTCACGCTTTATATAGAATCTATAAGATCTATACTCGTCTGCACGAGGTGCGTCGAATTGCATGGTTAAGATCACATTCCCTTTCAACAAGTTACAAACGCACTATGCCGGTAATGCTCTTTCGCACATCGTCTAGTTTTACATAGCAATATACTTAACACATGTAGAATTCTATACTTCCTGACAGTAACAGTTTCAACATCATCTAAGCACCTACACTACTATTGCGCGTTACACCATTGAGAAGTATCGAATTTGCAGGAATCTATATATAGTACGTATCATCAAATAAATAAGTTTATCTCTATATCGAAATCGAATCTAATACAATTTAATAAAATCTGAAATATTATAAGAAAATATTTATCATACTGTAAATTATAATTCTAAGGTAACGGTTACCGGATGTAGGGGAAAATTTTAAACTCGATAATAGTGACGGTTACGTGTCTTTTCGAATTAAGAAAAAGCGTGTGACTATAAAATAGTTACTATACAGAAATATTTAAAACCCGTTTAAATTATCGGCATGAGCGTGCTTTATAATTAGATATATATCTGTATAAATATATATATATTATAGCTATATACCTATAATATATTTAATGATATATTTTAATAGTACGTATAATTTAAAATTAAATTAATAATATAATTATATATAGTTATATATCTTAGTAATAATAATATTAATATTAAGTATATATAGTTAACATATATTAAAAGCCGTAATAAGTTACTACTATACGGGATAAACCTCAACCATTTATATACATTGATTAAAAAATCAATATTATTATTATTGTAACTATCACCCTATAAAATATTTTAATTTAAAATTTTTTTATGTATTTCTATTATGTTGTAAATCTAATATTATAAATAAATAATAAAATACAATATTATACTTGCAATAAATCTATATAGTATAGTAAATTTAATCTATTTCTACACTTATCAATATCTACTAATATACCAATATATTACTTTTTAATATTTACTAGTTTTAAACTCACCATATTAATATTACCTATTATATATTATATTATCTTTAGTTAAAATAAAATAAAAATATTTAAATACCCCCGTTTATCACTTTATATTAATTATTATCGAATTATCCTAAAAAAAGATAATATAACATATATATATACTATTAAACCCCACCTTAGCTAAGTCAGGTCTCTCTCACTACCCTATACTAAAACCATTTACTCCTCTTCCATTATATGTCCCCCTCGCTCGGAAGCTACCTAAACTAGAAATTTTTTTTTTTAAATAATAACCATACAATCAAGCGACAAAGATGATAAGTATAAACACGAAGATATTTGCCAAGTATCTCAATAGTAACAACTTTTTACTCGCAGCGTATATTCACGAAAACGAATGAGTGCGAGTTGTCGGTATTCACTTCTTTGTAAATTATGAGGCATAGGCAACACTTTATGAGCTAACCGTGCTCGAAGCCATACACACGCCGCTGATATGTCTTGTTATTTTCTTACACAAAAAGATTCGCAATGGTATATTCCAAACGCTGAATTCTCATATTATTTATCGAGTATAACATACTTATTGACCAGTTAATTTTATGCTGGTATATTAGTCGGACTGACTTGAATTACTAATGTTAAAATATACCAAGTAATTATGACCCAATTAACTCAATTATGATATTTTTGAAAATCTGCTATCCTTTTATATTTAGATTATACATTTTTTAATCTTAGGACTCTGCCGTTTCTCTTCATAATAATTATTTTCTAATTGTTAAATTATTTTTTTTCCCACTCCGCTGTATAGATATGTGATACTGGAAAAGTAAAATAATACTATATCGACAGCTACACACTATCCTATTTAAACTACACTTCTATCAGCCATAGCTTACTTTTTGGATGAAAATCCAAGATTAGGTAAATGAACTGGGATTTTTATTATATTATATATAAAGCTGCTACACGATACGGATCAGACCCCTACGCTCAAATTTTTTCTTTACAACTACACACTCTTTAGCACAATCAGTATCTGTGGCCTTTCACTACTAGGACTCCGGCTAGATCATCTATTTATTTTCACTGGGACCATCCAACATTTAAGGTAATCTAGAAACATATACACCAAATAGTTTGTAATTTAGAGACTCTGATTATTAATTAATAAAATATTCTTGTATTTACATTATTTGTTCATTATTTTCTATTATTGTTTAGTATATTTTAGCCTCCAAGTCCTATTACTATTATTATGTATTTATATTTTTTGTAGGAATCTTGGGTCTTCGGCTATGGCTCACATTCCTTTCAAGCCATACACTCTCCTTGTGAATTATTCACGTCTTACATCTCTATCTAAAATATACAATGTGTATACACAGACGTGAACTCTGGTCTCTGCAACTTCACATTATAAACAACTACCTTCTACACCATAACAACACCCACAGAAAACCGCATTCACCAATAGTATCAAAATCAAACAATATAGCTTATTCACCTACGCAACTTGAAAACAACTACTTAATTTATTATATTATGGCTATTAGCACTAAATTTTAAACTTTAACCAACTTTTTTCCCCCTTTCCCAAACAACAACCTATATTAATATTCAATAACACCATCTTATCTAACTATCAGACAAGACCTCTCATCGTCTTTCCTTCCACATAACCAGAGCAGTTAACATATAGTATGTATCCGCTAATTAGTTGCACTACTCTTTTTCATAGAAGCTGCCATGAATTGCTCTTATAAAGCCTGAGATGGACTTATATGTTTCTGTATTGTTAAATTAGTAAGAAACACAGATACCAAGTTGTGGAACTAACAACAATCACCCCATACTAGAGGGCTCTGGTCGCCGGACGAGCTGTTACTAAAGTTCAACGGTACTGAGGCCTACGCTGTACTCCCGCGCATCCAGACATTCGATGTTGTTTCAGTTCCGGGAAGGAACTCAGATATACGCGGACAAGAAGTAGTGGCCGATCGAACGACAGCACGTATCTTGGATTCAATATGTCGTGTACTCGTCCTGGCGCAGTCAAATGAACCGGGCACCTCGATTCGTGTACAGTGCGTTACTAAACTGTCGGAGTCATTGAAGCATCATAGTTTTCTGTCATTGCGGCGGCTTGAACTGCACTTTGAAACGTTTTACATCCGTCGTTCTTCAGTCGAGATAAAGAAATATTTCCGTGGCCAGTTATACTATACGATTATGTTCATGACTATTCTCTCCACCCGCCTCGAAAGACGTAAGACAACGAGGATAATGCCGTCTTACTTAGTTTATTTTGTGATGGTACCCCGTTTGGTGTTTGCTAAATATTATTTACCTAACACCAGGAAGGATCTGCACCGAAAAGGAGGTAAAGATAGCGGTGTAGAAGTAGGTGGTGTAGAAAGAGGAACCGGAATGTTCGCAGGTGAACAAGCGAAACCGTTGTGTCGGAGGTCTGCCTCAAATAATTAAGCGAGGTTTGAGATGGCTTCGATATAGATATACTTATCCTTTCATTTGTCTGTATATTAGGGTCTGGATTTTTGTGAGATCTTTCTCATACAATCGCTTAATCCTACTCCAATTTCCAAGGAATTCGAGTCCAACGTTGTACTTTAGTCTCTAAGGCGGAGGGATGTTTGCGCGTGAATTCATATTGCTCTTTCCACAAAAGACCTTAAGTAATCTATAATATATGAGAGATCCTTCGGTAATGAAGGAGGTCAACCTTAGTTGGAGCGGGTGGAATGGGGTCTACACGAACTTATATTCACGCACATGCAGTCCTCAAACGACGGTCGAGATATCTCAGTATTGAGGGATCGGTAGATAAGAGAAGGAGAAGATTGTGAAAAGAACTCGCCTAAGGATAAACATAGAGAGATGACGTAAGATGGAGAACGCGTAACAAGCCATGAACATATACACTTATAAGACGATTACTTCCTTCAACAGCCATATAGGCGAATTGCTTAACATCCCTAAAGGAGATGCTTTAGTCCTCAAAGCTTTCCGAAAGGGGCTGGAGCTGATCCACAGCGCGACCATATATCTGAGCGGCTGAATCACATTTCTACCAACCCTAGTACGATGGTCCTGATGTCGAATAATAGATACTACCTAGTTTAATCTTCTGATATCTTCTCTGCCAATCAGAGAGCTTATAAAATCTCTCCTGTCCAAACGAGAGACTCAATAATCCGTATCTGTATGCCTGTGTAGAGGAATGCGCTACGGTCCATCCCGTCTGAAATCGATCGATACAATACATGATTGGATGTACCAGCGCTCAACCCGTTCCTGAAGAGAAGAGCGCATCCTTGACTTCGATGTCTCGATAGTGACAATCCTTTATCGTCACGAGCGTCTACGCCTCAGGTTTCAGTCAAGTATAAGCCTCGCCTCATCAGGAACTTTGTGTGTCTTCTGCATTTTCCTTCGATTGTCGTTCTTCTTGGCACGAAGACTATTTCAGAATCCACCTCATTTCACGGCCCTCCCCTGTCCCCTAAGCCGTCAATATTACAGTAGGGCCACACAAAGAGAGCGGTAACAGCTTTTGTGAGGCTGCGGTGAGAAAGGAATGCATGTTGCTCAAAATGACGGCTCTTTTCTATAAAGTAGGAAGGATACGAAGTGTTTCTGTTGGAATAGTCCTACCCCTCGTTACACATAGTCTTATACAGGGAGCTTCGTTCTCTCACGACCTTGTTGTCGAGGGGTGCATTTCATTGGCAGCCGCGCAGCATGAGAATTCCTCTGGGAAAACGAGTCAGCTCGTCTTCACGCATCTGTTATAAGCACAGTTTAACAATTTGCTTCATACGACTCTATATATTCTTTGTATTTTGGATTTTCAGTAGAGGAGAACATGAGATTAAGCTCTCGATGCGTGTAGTATGCTATCTCAACGTCAAATATTTGTTCGACTCACATTCCAGTTAATGTTGTTCCTGTTACTATTTGCTATTGCTCTGTGATTGCCAAAACATATACTCAGATGACGATCTCCTATTGGGCTATCGCCTGTTATCAAATCGCCTGCAGATCTCGCACGCAAAAACGTATAATGCGCTTGTGATCGTTAGAGTATGATTGGAAATCGCGGCTTTTCCCAGAAAGTTATAGAAGTGATACGGACAGCGAGGTAAATTGCAAGTAAAATCTCCTGCGAAAGCACTGTATACGTGTTTCAGCAGGCACTTCATATACTTATCGCCGAATAAACGGCGAGAGGTGCCTTCACACATATCAATCAAGGCGTTTGCTGCCTATGGACGACTTCCGACTGCAAAGTCGGAAAGGTCTACAGCTTTCCTGACTTCTGGTGGGCCATAATTGCGGGTCCTGTGGAGTGGACTAACAGCGTTGCGAATGCGAGTTTTTTCCTTGGAGGAGTCAACAATGCTATGTAATTTTTACCCGCAAAGCTTTTCAAATAAACATTCCAGTCCACTACTTTTGCCGCGAGCCTCCTGCCCTCTCTTTCTTTCGGCGAAGGCAGAAGCTTGGATGAGGGCTGCGATAGTTATAAGTCAACAATTGCCTAAATGTACTGGCTAGGATACCAAGCGATGGTAAAAATTAACCATACCTCTTTAAATCTATCGAGTATAATTGACAAAGTTGATTCTGTATTTCCGTATATAGAAAAATTTTATTCACGAATTTGCTCCATCCACACAGGTCATTCAAGCGGATCTGCTACATTCTCTTCTGCCTTGTGTATTTTACAGTCGTGGCCGAGAAAGCGCTGAAGGCGCAGAAACACCCAGTGCACACTTCGCTGGTAATGCGAATGCCACATTCGCTTAATAGTGCAAAATAAACCCAAGCGCGAAAGATGTTCATGCGTTGTTCTCAGGAGTGCGGTTCCGCGATAGCAGGATGGTCTATGCTGAACTCAACTCTGAATACGAGCCACCCAAAAGGCGGGTGGACCTGACTATCCCGTCTCTTCTTTGCGGCTGTCCCTCAGGAGCTAAATACAAGCGTGATCTGGTGCTAGCGACGCTCTGAACCCATAAAACATCGGAGAGAATGGTTTTTACCATCAATGAAGCGGTGTAAAGGACTGAATATTTACGGACTCCGGTGGTATGTCTGATCGGAGTGGTAGCTAAGCATTAGGGCCTATAAAGTTCCACAGGGCTTCAGTCAACCTTGTTACGCATTAGGGACCCTACTGTGTGCTGGTTGAAAGGACCAGCTTCTTTCCTTGAAGGGCCGACACTATCCCACCTCCTAAACTCAGCATTTGTCTCTAATAAGTCCAGTCTTAAACTACACCTTTGAGCTTCTCCGGAGGTACTAGAAAGCACTGTCGAAAAGCATAGGGCGAAGGTGGGGGAACAACCGATAGTTTCTTTAACTTGATTAGCAACTGAATGATAGAACTAGTGATGATGTTGGACAGAGCAGGGTAGTGAGAAGGGAAGGAATCTTCCTCTGCTAGGAGGTTTTCGTGAACCCTTCTTGTGCGAAGTAGACGGTTGGTCTAGAAGGCTGATCTGTTGGAGTATGTTCCTGCCGCAGAAGGAGCGAGGGAACCTACAGAAACGATGGAGGTGATGTCATTCACCAAGCGCTCAAATGTTATTCGTTTACTTCGCACAGTTTTAATACATATAAAAAAAAATTAATACCTACTATGATACTATATATATAAGATAAATATACTCCACATTACTTGAACTTATAGAGAACTAATCTACTAAAACAATTGCTTTGTAACATCACGATACTATGCGACTACTTGCTCCTATAATATTCATATCACAAGAAGGTATTAGAAATGGGCAACGAATCGGCTCCAAGGACCATGGGGCCCTCCCCCTGTGTGCACTCCGGCGATCCTCATGACATCCCAAAACGGAGACTCTCCTCGACTGAGGGAGAGTCCAGGGTGCACAACCACTTCTCCGCTTAACTATTGGCCTGACGATGCTATTCTCGCGTGTTGAATTCAACTTATGACACGACTCTAATAGGAGAAAGAGTGCATTTGCTAGAAAAAGGTCACGATGTAGAGATCCTCTCACTATGGTATCTAAAGCCAGATTTTTATCTCTAAAGGCGCGTGATCACAAGAATAAATCGAAAGTCTTGAATGGTCGCTATGTTACAACATCTCTTGATTTCCTATGCTGTAGCTGTAGTGTGTTCGTTCAGTTTACAGGAATTGTCCTAAGCCCGCTCCTGCCTCAGGACTGTGACTATTGTTGTTTCCACTGTATGATACTACAATGGAGAAAATAAGAAATACTCTGGTCACCCTTCTTCTCCCACACTAAAACGAACGTATACATTTTTGAATCTTTGCTTTCTCTACTCTGAAGAAGACAATTTTGTTTTTAATTATATTTAGCAAATTTTCGATCATGTCATTTTTTTTTATCCTATGTGACTCAGTTCCTCTTTGTAAATAAGATATTTTAAATGTATATCTTTTTCTCTATTTCTATTTCATGCCTTGTAATAACTTGAGCATATATATATATGTAATCTAGTATATATATATATATACTAATAGTTTATTAATATAATTATAGATATATTTATATATAGTATTTATATATTAATACTAATATATATATTTTATGATAATATATAAATAAATAATTAATGATATATATATAATATTAATTATATATAAGAAAAAAAAATATATTATTTATCATACTTTCGTAGAAGGGGAGTAGGGTATATATATATTATATAATCTGTTATATATATTAAATATTTTTTTTTTATACATTCTCTAAGTATCTAGCAGGAGGAGAGGGTGTAAAATATACCAAAATCACTACCAAAATTCAGATACATGAGGGTCTTTATGTATGGGAATAATTGAGTTAGTGAACTACTAGATATATGAGAGAATTCACGAATCGACTGCCGGAAAAAGGAGGCACCGCATGGATAGTCTGAGTGTGGGCAAACTCAGGGGTTGCTGACACAGCACCCTTTGCGGATTCGAGGCTCTTTAATTGACGAGTTGGATAGTTCATTATTGAAAAAATATTGCCATGAAGACATGAGAATCCTAGAATAAGTTTTCAAGGATAAGTCCATGAATAAAACAAATTTCTGAGGAGGTAAATAACATCATTTTGATCACATCAATTAATAGAACATCCTTTCTGGCTGACTGGTAGAGTTAAGGAGTTAGTAATTGGTCATGACAGCAAAGTAAGGTCTGATAAAGTTAAACAAAGCAATGGGCAGACCGTTTACCATTCTTTGATTAACCTGTTTTCGTCAGAGTTGTCACAGTCATACTTAAAAGGGCACCTTTGGATCAGCCAAAGGATGACACTGAAAATGAGTTCTTCTGACAGATCAGAATTGCAATTTTTCTGGGGGAATATGTTGTAATTTGTATACAATATTAAAATTTGTGCATATAAAATATTAAAATAATTGTAATATTGTTAAATAAATAATTAAAATATACTTGCTAAAATAATGTATTAAAAATACTATTAAGCAAGAAATTCTAATAAAAATGCTCACTAGGCATCCCTAGTATAGCTAGCAATGGAACCTCATTTAGCTGAAAATATTATTCTGATTTTTATTCTTTTGTAATCATATACTGTACTACTTTTGCAGTCATTCTGTTATGCTAAATCCTGCATTCAGTTTTGGTCCAGTAACATTTCGAGTGTTGACCCATAAATTACACTTACCTAATTCCGCCATCGGTACTTCCCAACGTACTTATCCTTTGATATCCTTTCCGGACGCTCAATTGTACACGGTTGCAGCTCGTTTAACCCAACATTTCCTATCCTATTTACTATCTACCAATACAAACACGTATACATATACATACAGATAATACATAATATGATAATATATATATTTGATTAATCAAGCGAGCGGCCTTGCAAAGTATTCATAGTAAATGCACCCTTAGATATTACCATTCGAGTAATATTAAAAGAACAAACCTCTAGACAACTCATAAATAATTTCTGAAAGTGGCATGATAACTAATATACACAACAATAACTTGCTACTTAGGGCTCTTGACATCGTACAAAATTGATATCAGGCACGTGATTGCCATGAGTCCTCATTATGCTATGACCCGAACTCTATAACCTGTTTAATACTAATCTACCCTTAGAACAGATGCACGCAATAAATAGGAAGTTCACGAGTCCTGTATAGTGAGCATAGAAATCCTACATTAAAGTAAAGTGTGTAATCCTTTACTGAAAGCTATAAGCATAGTTCTAATAGCTCGGCTTAGACAAGACCTTCGAATAATTATATATATATGATAATTATATATAATTATGATTACTTATATAAATATTCACTTACTATAATAATCTCTGATTATTGGTCCACTAGGAGATTAAAGTAAAATATCTTAAACGTAACAAATATTAACATTTTACAATAACAGGCCTTATCACAAACAACAACACATCGCGAACCTACATTAGACATATAAACATAAGTACCTCCTACCATAAAGCCAAATATCAACAAATTATATCAAGATGTCAGTATCATCAGACTCACATTATACGAAACATATTAACACACATCGTAAAAAATGGAATCCATAAAACAAATATTATTACTCATAATATCCATATAAATATAGCACAAACGACCTAACAAAAGTCAACCACTCGACTTAACTAAATATAAGCCAACAACCTTAACACATTCCTATTATCCTTACAATCACTAGTCAAAATTTATTATCGTAAAATACCAAATGACAGTTATTATCCCACATAGAAGAACTTTAAATCCACCAGATATCAATATTTCTCCAATAACCATATACAGACCTATATTATCCTTTCCAGTACAATAAAATCGATACAATTACTCGACCTACCTGTAGACTGATAATTTTTCTGCACTGTGCGCGAGATCACTCGACATCGCTAGGCCGATTGCGACTCAACTCTTCACTATACGCATCCACTAATGGACAAGGAGATTCAATATCTTCTAGGCGGCGGGTTCTCGTGGGCTCCACAGAAATTGAGACATATATATATAACATTAAGACTTCAATCACTATGTTACTGACCGAAACCAAAATAACCAAATATGATAACCCCCTTCTGTTTTAACCTATATCTCGTAATTACCATCAGTTACTCAAATAATTCCCATCCAAAATTTCAGTACCCACGTTCTATTGAGATCGCTCTTTCGATATATGTCATAAAAAGAATATCTCTCCACATTCTTATGCTATATCTACCGCTCAGTATTTTATATGTTAGAAGATTCTCCACCTCCCCCATCCCCTCCAGACAACCTATGGGTAATTGGACTGCTTTATCTATGGCCTCTAACACGAATGTCCCTTAAATGTGCCCATCAGACGCCAAATCAATATTATAATTGTTTGATTAAAATTTGTAATGGTAAATCGGCTGGCCATATAACATCAAGAATAACAGACCCGAGGCAGTAAAAATATTCATTCACACCCCATGCAGTTGCGAAACAGACAACAACCTGCAACTATTATGAGAGGACAAAGAGAATATATTTTACCTCACTAAACAAACTTTTCCTGCAGGTAGAGGTCACCCACCTCCAAGACCTCCCCCACCACTTAAAATTTTTCTTTCCTTTTTTCTCCCCAAGGGGAACATCTTACTTGTAACCATTGTGAACTAATAAATTTTGAAACAAACACATCCAAGACATATTCTTCAAGAAACTATCTCCACATTTTAAAGATGTAAATTAAAGATTAAAACCAGGAAAATTTTCAAAAAGGCAAAGAAACATTAATTAAAAAACTTTAAAAACTTGCTAAATGAAAACAACGGAACAACAAAATCAAATTTAATCCATTATTTTGTATACATTCTTAACACCAACATGTATAATAAATTCAATTTTAGTTTTTATTAACCTAAATAATTAACAATATTATAATTTAATATTTTTGCACTTATTTAATAACTTAAATAGTAGAAACAGAATCATGTTCAATATTTTTAATTATTTTATAAACTTAAATACTAACAACATAACACCCCAAAAAGAAATTTTCAGAACATACCTTTGGAAATCAGAACAAATCTCATCTCACAATCCATTCTACACTTAAAGCAACTCATCTATTATCATTAGAATCCATTGACACCTATTAAGAACATTTTTTTAAGACCGTTTCTTTTCCTTTTTTTTCTTCCTTAGTGTATTCTATTTTTTATTTAGAATTAATTGATCTAATTAAATGACGATTTTAATTAGATTCCTATAAAGTTCTTTATCTGAATTTTTATTAGAAGCTATTTCCAATTGACTTTTCCACCCCCCCCCCCATTAATCTTTTTCTTTTCCTCACAAACTAATAATTAATTTTTTTTCAATATAGAACATTTAAAAAAAAAACGCAAATAAATATTAAAATCTAATAAATAATTTTCCGTAATAAAACTAACTTAATTTTAATTCACATGCTTCGTTTCTGCTTATCTATAAATTTTCCGAAAGCAATTTTAGAGCCAAAGTTTTAGAACCACAAATTGGAGACACTTAATATTAATTTTTCTTTTCCCGTTTCATTTTATTCATTATTTATTTTATCATATTTAACACGTAATTAAGCTTAACTGTAGTCACATATTAATATTACAAATTTTTTTTATTACCAATTTTAATGATTTTAAACCATAAATCTTATTAAATATAAAACATTGAAAAAACGAGATTAGCGTTTTTTCGTGGAATTTCGCTCAGTCTCCATAAGCATCTTGGCTTTCTTTTCATTCAGTAGGGCTCGTTTTCCATGTGTTGTAGTCGCAAAGAAAATTGATCGGTTTATGTTATCTCTTGGTCGTATGTTTGGTAGCTCACTACTTCACTGCGATATTTAGTCTAGTGGATTCAATAGTTCGTGCCAATTTTCCAAAGCTGATTCATACACTTGGTGAGATATAACTTTTTTTATGCATTTGCTTGCATTTGGGACCTAGTAGAGATAGGCCGGCTTAAATGATGCTTACAGCATGAATAGTTTGTTTCTAATAAATGTAATAATAATTTCTTATAATTTAAAGCATTATAAATAATCCTAATGGAAAGTTATAATAATATATATTAATATTAAAATTAAGAAAAAATATTAACATAATAAATTTTAATAAAATAAAATAATATAATAATATAATATAATAATTAATAATATAATATATAATATATAATAATAATAATAATATAAAATAAATAATAATAATAATAAGGTAAAAGAAATAACTATGATAATCATCGAAAATCATAAACGCTACACAAAAATAAAATAGCTAACAGCTGACAAACATTATACCAATAACAATAACAATACCAAATAATAATAATAATAATACATAGATCAAAAATGTGAAACTAACAAACTTAATAATTAATCAATAAAATACAATCCTAAATGTCCACATCATAATATAATATAATAATAATAATATAATAATAAACTAATAATAAATTTATAATAGTAATAAGAATTATTAACATTAATTTTTACTAAAAATTATAAATAACACATAATACTTCATACAAAAATTTTAAATACATTATAAAATAATTTTTTTAATAATTAATAATCCAATAATAATTAGAATAATATATATATATAATTATAAATAATGATGATTGTCAATAAAATAATAATTTATTATAATAAGAATATTAAAAAATTAATAATCAATACTCTCTCCTTTTTAAGTCTATATCTACAATATCTTATACACTATAATAATAAAATATCATCTTATCTAAATTTTAAATGATGTAATTAATCCATCATCACATAACTAAAGTATATAAAATAAATAAAAAAATAATCACTTATTTTATAAAAATTAAAGGCATTTATAACAACACTAACGCTCTCTCGTGGAGATATTTCAATACTATACCTTTCCATAATCCATTATATCAATAAATATCTTAATAATTATACTGATTATAATAATTATAATAAGTTTAAATTAATATTTAATATGTTATATAATAATAAAAATTATAATAATAATAACAATCACTATTATAAGTGCGATCTCACGGATCAGAATCTCCCTATTATTTCGCAAACCAATTTCCATCATACTATAAACCACTTGATACATAGAAAACACATCTTACTAAGAAACAATATACCAATAATAATCTATTTTTTTATAATCCAATAATAACACTTAACAACCAGATAATGAACCATATCATTATATATGTTATCAGGATTCATGAAATTGTTATATCACTGGATAATTTCTTTTTTTTTTTAATTTTTTTTGAAAGCATCGTCCGTTTAGGCAAACTCAATATTCCCCTCATCGCATTTAAACTTAACCATAATTATGTAAAGTTTTGGCCTTTAAACAAGAGGTCATAATAAATTTTAAATATCGGATAAAATTTAATCGTATTTTTACTGCATGGCGGACCTGATTAACTGCATGGTTATATTAAGATCCAATGCGTAATCGCAATCTTACTTAATCTACATATTCGTGTGTATGTATTTATTTTCTCACTTCACTTATTACCTCCTTACAATTTAGCATATGTGGTCTTAGTTTTCTTTTAAACAGCATGTAAATAAAACCTAATTTTAACGTATATTTTTTTTAAGCTGCATTTTAGATTTTAGAGTTAACTTTATCGTATATCTTTCTCTTTTTTTTTCCACATTTTTAACGCCCACTTATTCTAATCTCTTTTCGAAATTTTTCCATTCTGAGCATGGCACGTCACTACAGATACTTCTCCCTTCGTAAACATTAGTTTCTTTTGGGGATTTTAAATTATATAATATTTAATTTTTTTTAGCTTCTTTTTTGAGACAATATGTGTTATATATATATTTATAATTTTTTCCTCCACGTCCAAACTTTATAAATTAATATGATTATTCTTCTTTACTCCTCAGAGCGTGGTAGATGGTGGATACATCCTAATCACGCGTTAATATATGTTGCACACATTTGGCCTTTACTTTAAACCTACTACAAACACGTAGAAAATATATATATATATAAATATATATATTATATATATATTATATCATATAGTATATATATATATATATATATATATATAATCTATTTTATATATATATTATATATATATATAATAATATATATATATATATATAGTGATTCAAAAAAAGTGTTATAATCGTTTTTTTTTTTTTTTTTTTTTTTTTTTTTTTTTTTTTTTTTTTTTTTTTTTTTTTTTTTTTTTTTACGTAAGAGGCGTCTAAAAGGACAGTGGTAGTTGGGTTGTGGGTCCCACTACCACTTAATTATTCTCTAGGAATACTCAGTCATGCTTCGGACGTAGTCATGATCACACACAGTAAAAGACCTTGTATTTTGGGGCTAAAATGTATGAAACGTCTGAGAACATGCAGTACTAGGGAAATAAATGGTGAGGAGAAAAGGGGGGAAGTGATACCGTGATGGGTATATTTAGAAAGGGCAAATTTGATCTCTTTCCTGTGACTGAAGCAGAGATGAAAAGAAGTGTAAAAGACGAGTGATGTGGAATGAAACGTATGTGTATGTGCTGGAGTGGAGAGGAATAAAAAGGGGAGATATTGAGTTACGATTCTGATGAGTGATTTGTGGTACAGAGCTATGCCGGACTTGGCTTGTGTGAGTACTAGAATACTAACGGTTAAATATAAGTTTGAGAAGGTTAAGGTATGTGTGGTTGTAGCACATGGTTCATCTGAGGAGAATGTTGATTAGAGTAAGATTTTTGGGAACTACATGAATTTTGTTTTTAACCATGCGAGTGGTGAAACTTTAGAATAATTATGTTTTATGTTAGGTGACTTGAATGGTTGGATTGGTGACCGAAAGATAGATGGTATAACAGGTAGCTTTGGGTTGTAGGAGAGAGAGAGAGAGAGAATGAGAATGGTAGGAAGGTGATTGATTTCTGTGAGGAGAAAGATATGTGTGCAAGTGATACATTCTTTGAACACAAGACTTAGGAACGTAGGAAATATAGAAACAGGAAAAAGCCACATAGGCCTAACTAAAGTAGATAATCACCACCCACCAATGCAATAAGCAAAACACACACCGCACCTTAAGACTTGTCAATATATAACACAAAGTAAAGGCTAATATATACACCAATTATTACCAAAAGCAAAACTATAGCTAATGTACGTGCTAACCACACTACAAATATTCAATAAAACTATTGTCATTGTTATAGCATGTAGTTTAGCTTCAATAACAGTAAAATCCTTCCATTTTGGCGGGCATAATAGACTATAGTATATCCATACCACCCATACACCTATCCAATTCTCTCTTAATGCAAAAGTGTCACAATCAATAACCTCCTGTGACCAACCATTACAAATCCTATACAGAAATTATTGAGTTTCTTTTCACACCAGAACAGAATAAATGAAAAAAACAATTTTATAGGACATGGAGAATTCTTTCCATTAAGGCTGGTTTACATTGGTCGAGTGGAAGGTCTATCTCTCGGTCATGCACTAAAATTCACATGTATTATAAACGTGTTTTGTAGATCAATGTAATCCAGTCCTTTGAGCGACACACTGTCATTCATTCCTAACTAATTCCTAAATTTTATTAATCTATAATCTATGCCAAAGAAATAGGGCTGGAAAAGAAAAATAAATTACATCATTAAATTATTTAATATATATATATATATAATATATATATATATATATATATATATATATTATATATATATAGATATATATATATATATATATAATATATTATTATATTATAATATATATTATATTATATATTATATTATATATAATATTAAAAAAAAACATATAATGGGAAGGTAAAAATTTACCTGCCTTCTCTGGATTTGAACACCGAGCTTGCGAATGAGGACATATAACCGAGCTTTACACCTCGAGGCCATCCTCCACTCAATAAAGTCTGGATTCAAGAAAGGTTTAAAGCAACCGAGCTTTATTGAGTTGGAGGATAGCTCAGTTGTGTAAAGCTCGGTTAATGTCCCTCATTCGCAACATGCGGGTGTTTCAAGTCCCAGAGAAGTCAGTAATTCTTTACTTCCCATTATATGTTCTTGCTTTAACATCTTATCTAATTGCCAATCAGTATGCAATATTAACATCTAAAATATGAAGAACGAGAGATAGAGGCTGGACACCACCTGGTGATGTCGCCTTGACGGAAAAGCTCTGTTGCTTCTAAGACTGGTCTTAATCCAACTTTCATTGAGTTGGACGGATAGTCAGTGGAACTCGGGTATATTGTCTCTCATTCGCAATGCGGTGGTTCAATCCCAGAGATAGCATTATTATTGTTCTTTCTTTCTTTAACATCTTATCTAATTGCGATTAAGAAAGCAATATTTCAACATATAATATATATATATATATATAATATATAAATAGTATATAATGTATATTTAATATATATTATACTATAATATAATATAGTATATTTATATATATATATAATACATAACATATATATATATATATGTATGTATATCTATATATAGTATATACTATACTAACTATTATATATATCATTATAATATACTATACTATGATAGATATAATATATTATCTATTACTATATATTATTATGTAATAATTAAAATATATAAATTATATACTGTATATATAATATATATATAATATAATATTATAAATATATATATATATATATTATATATATATATATATATATATATATATTATATATTATATTATATATAAGTATTGGGCGTCTGGGGCAGAGGCTGCTAGTCCCACGTGATGACTTCTAAGCAATCGGGAAGACAAACGCCCACTTTATCGTGACAAGCTTCATCTCTTCAACCATCCAACACCTCAATTGAAGGTGGTTCTCAAGACTACTACTTACCGTCCTTCAATATATATATATATATTATATATATATATATATATAAATATAAATATATATATATAAATATAATATATATAAAAGTATAAGATATATATTTCAAATATCTATATTATATATATTTTCTATATTCTATAGATACAGTACATTACTACAAATATATTTATATAAAATAAAGCAAATGATCAGCTCGAAGAATCTGGACGTTCCCTTATAAGCAAGTGCGCCTGGTAAATCAAAGCAAATGAGGAGACTAAAAGAGGCAACACTTGCAGGCGATAACTATGATAAGCAAATAAGTTTGAAAGAGTAGATCCTTGCTTTTCTAATATCAATGACGTAAGCAAAAGTTGAATAAAATAATCTTAATTCTTTTCTTCATATTTTAACAAATTAATTTGATTATTTTAAAATTAAATTTAGTTTATGAATAAACCTAAATTTAATTTTAGAAACGTAAGTTACAGAAAATTTCGTCATAAGTTTTTCTTCCTTTTGGAAGCTTGTACTGAGTCAACCTGTGCCAAGCAAGGGGACTTCTCTCATTCCTCTAACTGTCTTTCTATTGTTTATAACTTTTGTTATTTCCAAGGTTTTCGCATCCCTTTTTATCAAAAAGATTTGGAAACATCATAAATCTTCTAACCTTTCTCTCTGAATCATCCCAGTATGGCTTTTCAACAAGGAATGCTTTCTTTCCTCTCTCTCTCAGACTCATGGTTCTCTTCTCTCCGGTATTTCGGTGAATTTTATGCAATGGCGTCAGAGGTACCAAGAGCCTTCTACACAAATAATTAAAAAGATATAGCCGTTTTTCATTTATGAAATGGTAAAAAAAATTACCTTATTTTCGTTTTCAAGTGAATGGTGGCAAAACAGGACATTATAGACAAACACCAAATATAATCTTTTTGTGATTCAAGCGCCAAAAATAGCATGAGACAAACAAGTCTTAAATAAAAGTCAATCAAAAATTTGTTCCCATTATGTATCTATTGATTATTATTATTATTATTATTATTCGATTTATTATTTTATAGTATCTATTATATTATTATTATTATTAAACTGAAAAACAAAATTTTCATTGACCTTTATATAAGACTTTCTTCTTATGTAGTTTTTTGCGCTGAATCCAAAAATTATATTGATTGTTTGTCTACAAGGTAAAGTTTTGGCATGTCATTCTTATGGAACACTAAAAACAAATGGTAATTTTTTTAGCAACGGGAAACTCATAGATGACAAAACCGGCTTCTAAGTTATTTTTTATTATTTGTCCTATCAATATGAAATTTTCACACCATATATACTTGGGCAAGACACACACACACACATTTTATTTAGATTATCTGTTTGCATACCCAATCACTTTGTCTCTCTGTTCACGGGAAAATAATTTTTGGGGGAATTTCCTTCATGTTTACATGTGAATAGTGTCAAATCTGGACGTGACAGGCAAAAACCAACACTATTTTTGAATTCAGCACAACAAAATACATAGGGAGCAAGTATCGGATCATAAACAACGGAAAAAAATGTAAAATTTGTTGACCTGTGATAAAATTATCAACAAGAGTTTTAATATATAACTAGAATTTACAGAACAAGCTGCAAACGCCGTGCCTTCCCAGACCCTGAAAAATGGTCGACGGCATAATCGGTGGTGATTTCTAAATTGAAGTCTCTATGAATAAAGAGTAAAGCAAATCAATTCAGGCCATTTTCAATTGTGTTCCTCAAATACGTTTTAACTAATTTCACTTTTGAAAATCTTCATAATTTTCTTAATTTTTAGGCAATTTTGACCAAATAAAAAGCAAACGTATTTTTTTTTTTTTTTTTTTTTTTTTTTTTTTTTTTTTTTTTTTTTTTTTTTTTTTTTTTTTTTTTTTTTTTTTTTTTTTTTTTGGGAACGTTTTCTGCGCATTTGTCTAATCCGGCGAAGGCACTCATGGGTTTTTCTTGAGATCCTCTACACATTTGCCTGTATAAATCCAGCGCTCCCAGAAAGACTTCATCGTAAGAACCAATCAAGTCGTCTCTGTAGAATTCGAACTCTGATTGAACTTTGTCAACTGAAACGTCACAGTGGTTGGCTCGAAGAAGGTACCGAAGAGATGACACGGTGTCCCAGGGAGTTAAAAACCTTTTATCTAAGGAAGAAATGATATCGGGTCAGTGAAGGTGGAGTGGGTCAATGACTATATATATATATATATATATTATATATATATATAATTATAAAATATAGATATATATATTTATATATTATATATTATTATATATATTTATATATATATATTATATTATTATATTTATTATATATAATATATAATTTCTTATGAAAGATATTTTATTATTTTGTAAGAATTTTTTTTTATATTTTAGTTCCTGATTTGAAGTGACATAAAGCGTTAAATAAAAATTCATCTTATGAAAACCTTCAAATATTATATATATCTAATATATAATATATAATCTATATATAATTATATATATATATAATATATACTTAATAATCTATATATATTATATATATATATATCTATATATATAATATTATATAATTATATATTTATATTTATATAAATATATATAACTATATATTATAATATAATTAATATATTATATAATTATATATATATATATATAATATATATTATTATTTCTATATATATATTAAGGTATATAATATTTATATATTATATATATATAATATGTATGTTATTGTTGATATGTACAGGATCCACATGGCCCACAGAGAAGCGAACAACTGGGTTGAATAATAAACTCCATGGTGTGTCCTGGCTTATACATATGTATGTAAAAAAAAATTGGAAGGAAAATGTAATATTTAGTCCAACAACTAAATAAAAACTAAATAAAACTGATGTGCTTACCAAGAGTACACATAACACTTTACATAACAAACGCATATATTTACAACAAACTCAAAAAGATAAGGAGAAAATAGAGTTACTCTGTAAAAGTGGGAGGATTCAGATAAGATATGGAATAACTTTTAGAAGGTGTTATGGACCATAAAGTAAAAATGACGGCGGCGAATGGGATCCAGTTGGGGACAATCAATAAAGATGTAGAGAATAGATTGCGGGGTGTGGCGACGGTAAAATTTGCAAGATGGGAGGTAGGGTCCTGGCACGTAGTGGCTGTGATGAATTGGTGTGCAATACGGAGGTCGTCGCAGTTCGACGTGGGTGCAAATGCTGCTGTTCCGTCGGTGAAGAAGCCCACTCATGTTGTTTTCCGCCTTTTATATTCTACATTTCGCGCCCCTTACTGATACCACCTCCAGACTCTCGGCCTACAGGCCTGATTCGCCCTGTCGAGATGCAGGATAGTGATCAGTTGATGAGAGGCGATCTTGTCGAGTGGCGTTCGGGAGGGAGGTACCTAAAACAGCTCCGAAAAGAAGAGGCAGCCATTTTGGCCTCTCCTCTATCAGCGATTTCGTTGTCAGTTACCCCTACGTGAGAAATCAACAGAGTATGATTTGTTTCTTACGTGAGTGGAGCAGCCAGTGATAATTGTTGTAAGAAATACGATTGTGGTTGTAGAATAGGGTGTTTACAGTGCCTGGATGGCAACTGAGCGGAATCTGAATAAATGACCACAAGAGTGTCTTGGGTTGATGAGCATAAAATTTCGAGAAGGGAAATCATTATTCGCATCTAATTTGCACGTAACCTTGAGCATGAAGGGGACGGTTACATGGAGAGGTGTTTCGGTAGGGAAGACAGCAGATAGCAACCCACAGACTGTTCCTATTTGACGCCGCTCAGTACCACTCGGAGTAAATCGACCGTGGAGACTGCGGATGAAGACAGGAATAAATGTTTTAACCACGGCAGAGCAGGGTGGATGGATTTGGAGAGAGAGAGGAGTCAGAACGGCCAAATGGTGAGAGCAGGCAAATAACCAAGTGTACAGCTTCATCGCACAAGAAAACGGAGCACTTTTGCAAAAAGCGGATTGTTGAGGAATGATCAAGAATGTTATAAATTGTGTTTGCAAATGGCCAGTAAGGGAGGATTCTGAGGGTATCTCTCGACAGAACTGCTATTTGAGACAGATGGTAATTGGGTTTGAAAGTGAAGATGAACTTGTCCATTCGAATATTTAGTATTTATATATTCTCTATAATGTATATATTAGTTATATAATATATAGTATTATAGTAATATTATTATATATAGATATAATTAAATAGTATATATATCAATATATATAGTTACGATGTCACGAATACGGGCAGAGCCCAATTCAAGGAGGGTGTATTATTATCATTTATCAATCATCACTATCACCAACTATCAACATTTATTCATTCTAGGCCAGTCTAACAATATCTTTATTAATTCCCATTTTACTTGGCTCTCCTGATCAAAATAAAAGCTTGCTTCTTCTTTACAAATATATCGAGTGCTCGTTGAGTCCAACATCAAGTATCCGAATCTGGTTTTAGTTAGGCTAATGCGCTCAATATTTTTGCAAACATTACTCTATTAATTGTCTCTGTGGTGGATTTTATGTCTTATGCCAGGGTCGAGTCTGCATATTTTAATCGTTTTCTTTCGCAAGGGTCAAGATTATCAACATCCATTACTTCACTTTCTGTGAATTTACACATATATACGGAAAGATACAAAAAACTATTGATGTTCACATCGCCAAGCAGCCCATGCTCGAGAGTCAACTTTTGATCCTAGTGGAATGCCTCCTTCTAAATGGGGTTTTCAAATCTTTCCTCCGCTCATTTTAGCTCCTGTATGTTAGGTAAATTAAGAAGCAGGGTTGCACTGGGTACCTTCCCGGGAGCTTCCCATTTTAAAACTTTGAAAATTATTATTAAATGGATCTGAATATGATGTATTCCATTCCAAGAGAGAGTGGTATTACATCGGATTCAAATTCCAATGGAGCATTCCGATCGTCCACCCCCCCCCCCCTGGGTAAGCCTTGAAGTTCAATCCGATGTAATGTCACTCTCTCTTCGAAGGAAATATATCATGTGTAAAAATTATCTTTGGTTTCAAACCCCAATACCATCTGCTTAAACACCAACTCTGCGAGAGATACCTCAGAATCCTCCATAATACTGGCCATTTGCAAACAGTTTATAACATCCTTAACTTCCTCAACATCCTTTTGCAAAAGGTGCTGCCGTTCTTTTATGACGAAGGGTATACACCTTGGCTATTCCCCGTTCCCACCATTTGCCTGGTCCTGACCTCTCTCTCCAAATCTTGCCACCCTGCTGCCTTGTTAAAGGCATCATTCCACAGTTCACGCTGGATTTATTCGTGTTTACTGACGGCTCTAAAACGAGACAGTGTGGGTGCGCCTGCTGTTTTTCCTAACAGCAACCTCTCTCTCATGCTTCAATATTTACAGCAGAATAAATGACTATAATGATTACCCTTTCTCAAATTCTACTCCTTAACCAAGACCACTCTTTGGTCATTTATTCAGATTCGTTCAGCGCCTTCCAAGCGCTTAAGGACCCCTATGTCTAAAAAACAAATGGTATCCGACTGTACAACAATTCTTCGGGGCTGCTCCACCTCGTAGGCAACAAATCATTACTATGCTGGACCCCTCTCACGTAGGGGTAACTGGCAACGAAATCGCTGACAGAGGAAAATTTGGCCGCCTCTTCTTTTCGGATGTCATTCGACAAGGTTGTCTTATTCGACAAGGTCGCCTCCCACCAACTGATTATTATCCTGCTCTCCGACAAGGTTTCCGGTCTTATTGGCAAGAAAGCTGGACGAGTGATCAGCGAGGGGCAAAGCTCAAAAATATAAAGCCGAACAATGGTGAGTGGTCTTGCTCTCACCGACGGAAGCGCTTGCACTCCTCCGTATTGGCCACACGAATATCACTCACAACCACTATATGTCACAGGAATCTCCTCCCATCTGCAAATTTGTCATAACCCCGGCAATGTTCACCATATTTTCATTGATTGTCCCCAATTGGACCTCATTCGTCGTCGTCATTTTCCTATTTTACGGTTCATAACACTTTCTAAAAGGTTATCCCATAATAGATCTGAATCCTTCCACTTTAACAGTAATTCTATTTTCCCTTATTTTCAAGAATTGAATATTCTTTATAACACAATTTTGCTATCTATAAGGATAAAGGATATCTCATTTTTTTTTGCCTGGAATATTCATTTCGCCATCCAAATTTTTGGCTTTGACATTAAAATATGTTAAGCCAGTGCCACCCAATGGAGTTCGAGTTATTCAACCCAATGTGGCTGCTTCTTAGTGGGACGTGGTGGGTCCTGTACACGAACTCATATACAAGGTGTATACCAAGTTGAAATTTTCAAATTCCCTGTGTTTTCCCTGTTCTTCCAAATTTTCCTGGAACTAAAATAAATGATAAAAAACTATCATTTTATCTTTATGTCGAATAGGAAGATGAAAAAATTGAGCTTAGGAAAAACCGACCCATCCCAGTAAACAAATTTCTTTGGCCAGCTTTCACAAATTTAATGACCTCATACAATTTGACATTTTATGTGAAATTTATATTTAGCATATGAAAAATTTTTAAACATTCCCAAATTATTTATATAGCCAACGTTATAGAACACATCTCATATAATTTTCTAGATATCTGCCAAATAATGTTAAGCCCAGGGTACCTCTTTTCTTTCATTTTTTCGCCTTTTCTTTTTACTTATTCAAGATAAAATTACAGAAACAAGGACACACTATATTGAAACATGTTGCAGATTTTCTTCTCAGAAATAAAATAAAATATTTTTCTTTTCTCTAAACAAATAACAAATTATGTAATTCTAAACTACCCTAACTAATAGTAATAATCTTACAAAAAAAAAAAAGTTTTGACTTTTTTGAGAAAAGCTATTTTCTCTTCTAAAATATGAAAAGTATTTTTTTGGTCTCTTTTGACAATATTCTTCTTAACCTGTCTTCAGCCTCTTTATTCTCAGCTGCTAATTTCCTTCCTTCTTTTTGCACCTTACAGAGTTTCTGCTTCTTTGGCACATAGTTTTCTTTTTTAATGTATTAGCCCCTCCTTCCTATGGAAGAAGCGTTGCGGCAGTATGACATCATCTCATTTGTTATACCATAAGTCACTCCCTCAGTATTTTTCCCTTTTTCATGCAATAATTCATGCAAATTTCTTGTAGACATGGTTGTTTGTCGAAGAAACCTCTCTTACAGGAAGCCATTCCTATGACAGATGATGAAAGAATAGTGTTACAAAGTTTTCTTTGTTTCTTTTTTGAACGTTACATTTTAAAAATTTCAATGGAATTTAGTTAATGTATTGTTTATCTTCTAATCAAGAATTTTTCAGAGTTTCAAGGACATAGGAATTAGATACCAAAAGTTCATAATCCTCTTTGATTATATCACCGCCGAACATGCAATTTGCTTGTATTATGAATTTTTCACACACATATTAATTCTTTCAAAGTTATTAGAAAGCATTACCTTCGGTGACAAACAACAGTTCAATGCCCTTTGTGATGGAATATTTAATTTAAGAATAATTATTCTTTAAATATAAAAAAAAAGAGAATTAGTTAAATTTTTGCGCTGATACGCAACGATGAATAATTTAATGAAAAATTTATACTAGATTCCAATAATCAAGAAGGTATAAGTCTTAGCGCTAAGAAAAGTTGATTATATAAATTTTTTACTTAATTTTCCTCCATATTGGAACTTAGCAACAATTTAAATTCTAAGTACTAGGAATAATGCGAATATGAATGTGATATTTCTTGGTGACCTCTTTACTTTCTCCCTCTCAGAGACAAAACGACCTTTTATAAATCCTTTAGCAAGTTGGACTTCTTAAGATCTGCTTTTTAAGAGAATTTCGAAGTCAATGTGTGCTTCACTATACTAAGCACACATGACCACGAAATTCTCTTAAAAAGGGATACTTCTTTAGGGGTTTAAGCAAAATGATGCCTGATAAGATTGGATATATTTTTATTTTCCCAATATCATGATATTTTCCCCTGTGTTTTTCCTGAGTGCGTAACACCCTGATATATATATATATAATATAGTATATATTATAATATTATTATATATACTATCTATAATATATATATATATTATATATAAATTATATATATATAATATATATATATATATATATATATTATATATATATATATATATCGAAGGGAAACATCCATATACTGATCCTCATCCATTCCTCTCCCCAACATCGCTTAAGAGTTGTTGGCTCTGGTGGTGGTGGGAATGATGAAGCTAAAAAGTTGGCGACATACCATGATGCATTGTCTTCTTCCCTATTTAATTTTATTATCATTCGTGGTCTCTAATCTAATTTCACTTTGTAGAGCACCATCTCTTTTTTTTCGAGACCTCCCCTCTAGCTTTTTGGAAATTAGGCTCACCACTGTCAATGACTTTCACCTTGTTTGGTGATACAGCTGGTAAAGCTGCCGATCAATTCTATAACAACCTAACTGAGCAGGTAGCGAAGCTCCCTATTCGTATCTCTGGTAGTCTTGGAGGCGAACCCGACATGCTAGTCCTTTTCTTTACTTTCAACCTTTCGTCATACTATTACACTCTTCCCACCTCTTGGTTCCTCCGACCGCCTTCTCATAGTAGTTTTCTATTATATCTTTAAATCTTCTGCAATAACTGCTTGCTTCCGTGTTCTGTAAATCTATAAGGAGATGCTTTTCAGATTTTGGTGCTGTGAGCTGATTGAACTTTGTAGCATTTTTTCCTTTTGGAACGATTACCGATTACTATTTCTGCCGCAGGGGCCCTTTTGGAATTAACCACAAATCTTATTAAAAATTATTTAGTGCCGTGGGCCCAAAGAAAGTGTATAAAACATATAAAAACAAAAACGAATGTGTTATATAATATATATATATATATATATATATATATATATATTATAAATATATATAAAAAATTTTATATATAAACATATTATATATATTATTATAATATTATATATTATATATATATATATATATATATTATATAAAATGTATTGAAAACATTTTAAATCCAAAACAGTCGGCTATCTTCTGTGCAATGTTTATTTATCAAATGAATCTATGGAAATTTATAAAGCACTTAAATAGAAAACATCCAGATAGTTAAATATTTAAAAAAAGAATTGGATGAAAAGCAAAACGATCGATTCTAAGAAAAAATCAGACAGATGAACCTTTAATTTTTTATAAAACTGCAGAGATTTTTGCAAAAAGTGAACCTTCACATAGTTTGTTATAGTAATTAAATTTCAACCGTAATTTAAATTGTGAGGTATCAAGATTGTGTTCATTATAAAAGTCATTATTAAGCAAGAGCTCTAAATCCTTTTTCAGATAGAAAACTATATTTGCATTTTAGTTCGAATCCAATTATGGGCAATTAGCCTTATTTTTGGAATTTGAAAATTAATGGAAAAAGTAAAAGATATGTCTGAAATATTTAACAACAGACGCTACCTCAACTTCATGATAAAATCAGACTGATTAAAAACGAGTATCTTTCGATACCTCTATGGTTGGAAACTAAATTTTATCCTTCGCCTACAGTTGGTACCTTAATATTAGCAAGAATTGTAAAGTCCTCTGCCACCACACAGTTACAAAATGTTATCCCCGTTCCTTAGTCTATAATTCTTCGAAAAAATATAAAGACAATAATGAGCCGTTTGTTGGACTTCATTACCTACAAAAGTCCGATAATTAATCCAAGCCCAGAGATTACAACATAAAAAAAATAAAAACCATATGATCTTAGGCTTGAATTTACCATTCTCCCCAAATACTGATCCTGTCCATATTGGTGAATCTTTTACGGGAGAATGACATCAGACGACTTTGATAGTCTGGCAGAGTCGATTTCTAAACTTCACTCCTGCTATTATCTTTCTTTTTGGTTTCCTTACCAGTCAATCTAATTGTTGGTGCCCGTTTATCCTTTAAATCAATTTCCAAGAATTCTGCTCTATCCCTTACTTTTTCTACCGTTTATTATTGGCCTGCCTGCCATTTTATCAAGGATAACCATACTTTGTAGAAAACTTCTTTACCTTACTATTTTTAAAAGCATTCTCTCCAACAGCATATAGCACACTTAGGAACGTCTTGAAGCATTTGAACCTTGATCTTTCTCGTACCTCTAATTGTTGTAAAGAAAATAAATTTCAAATGGATGGCTCTCAATTCTTTCAATCTACTAGACAAACTTCCACAAAACTATCTTCGAAAAACTCAAACCTTCCTGTCCTTGATACTCGCAGTTACCATTTCTTAGGATAATCTTTCACATTGCTACTCATTAAATAAGTATTTAAGTGATTGATGGTTCTAGTTTATTCAAAACTTCCTCGCAACCCCAGTTGCATCTTGCAAAATTAGGTGTATATCGGGGGGTTGTAAAATTCTCAAGTTCTTTTCATAAATATAAACTATCTAATAACTTCCCAACTGATAAACTGTTGTCACACTGACTAATAACCGATATTTCTATAATACCGTTCTCTAAACTCTCTAGCCTTTACTTTAGAAAAAGCATATATGATTAAAAAACACCCCATGTAAATTCCCCAATCAATCATTAGGGAAAAGAAGCTACAAACGCTTCCTTTAATATCTTAAATCTTCATAGCGTAACAATACAACGTTCAAAAAGATTAAAGGAATGAATTGAAAGTCTTCTTTATAAATAATCTATACAAAATTTAATATTAAAAGTCATGTTTCATTCATTGAAAGTTATTGCTACTCTTTAAAGGAGATTTTCACACCAATTCACAACGGAAATTGAAAAAAATTTGTTAAGTTTTAAAAAAATCTCTGCTCTAAATTTGTGACAAAGCTACAAAGTTGATGGATCAACTTCACACTGCATTATAATATGGTAAAGACTAAATGTTAAATATTTAAGTACCATCTGAAGAGAATGAACTGAAGAATGCAGCTACTGGAAATATTTCATATATTTCAAGTAATTATGTTGCATTCCGGTTTTAAGTAATTAATTATCATAAGTAATTCTTTCAAAATGGTAACTTTTTTTCATCTTTTAAAAGAAACCAAATTGTGAAACATTTTTTTTCATCATGCATGCCTTTACCAATATAAAAAGTGACATGCACTTGAACTTTTTTTTGGGGGGGGGGGGGCATCAAATTGTGTTTATTAACATGATTACAATCTATATACAAATATGGAATGTGCGTAAATGCAAATATAAGAATTTCGATTCAATATTTAAACTTCCACTTATTGCACTAACTACAAGGTTTTCCAATTTTTCAGCTGGCCTTTAATATGGAAAATAATTTCTGCTAAAAATAAATCGATGTTTTGGAAATTAACTTAAAACCCCAGCTAGTAAAAAAAAAATTGTGAATAAAAAAAAAAAAAAAAAAAAGACCATATAAAAATGCAAAATAAAAATAAAATGCAACATCTGATTAAGCAAAGCAACAACTAAAAGACTAGAACAGAACGAGATAAAAAAAAATTGACTGGAAAAATTAAATAAGTGAGAATTCAATTGCCTTTAAATTAAATAAGTTTCTTTCAACAGCAAACCATCAACATAAATTAAATACCCATAAACCTTCAATCTTTGCATTTAATTTTATTTTATGCCCAAATTCTAATAAGCGAATATTTCGCTTTATTTGAATATCAAAATGCCCTATAAACTAAAGCAGAAATTATGTAACACAAGAAATGATTATTAATATTATATACAATTACATCGTTCGTACATTAAGTAGTTGGCAACATGTTTCAATAGTGGCAGAAAATTTAAAAAGCTTGGCATTTTTATATAGCAAAATAATATATATATATATATATATATATATATATATGTATATATATATATATATTGTTGGTTATATATATATATATATATTATATTATATATATATATAAATATATATATATATATATATATATAAATATATATATATATATATATATAGTATATATATATATATATATATATATATATATATATATATATATATATATATATATATCTATATTAGCAAATATTAGATATATATTAGTGATGTATCTATTATATATATACATATATAGTAGCATATAAAAAGCTATGTTATTTTTATATAAAAATATATATATATATATATATATATATATATATATATATATATATATATATATCAACTATCCTTTGGATTCCCAGAACTAGGGTAGGGCGCACAAACATGCATCAGAAATCAGAGGCATGCGAGAAAATTTCTAAGGCATAAGTGGTAGCGGGAACTCAACCCAACTACCAATTTTATATATATATATATATATATATATATATATATATATATATATATATATATATATATAAAGATATATATATATATATATATATATATATATATATATATATATATAAGAAGATATTATTATATATATATATATATATATGTATATACCTATGTATACGGGGTTGGAGAAAAAATATTCCATAATGTACGCTCTGCATGTCGTAGGAGGCGACTAAGGACAGTGGTAACTGGGTTGAGGTCCCACTACCACTTATGGGCTAAAAATAATCATGCATGCCTCGGATTCTGGTGAATGTTTGCACACCCTATCCCCAATCTCTGGGGAACCTAGAGAAGGAACAGCTGATAAGGATGATATATATATTATATATATATATACCAAAAGCTAGGGTATATATATATATATATATATATATATATATATATATATATATATATATATATATATATATATATATAAATATATATATATATATATATATATATATATATATATTAAAAATCTTGTACACATATATACTAATTTATATATGTTCAATCATAAATATTAAAAATCTTAACAGTTTACAAATATATATAAAAATTAAAAATGTACAGTAAAAAAAAAACTTAAAAAATCTAAAGCAAATTTCAGGTAATAATGTTGTTCCCTCCCAAAGAAGTGAATCACGGATGATGGATGACCAAAGTCAGTACAAGCCGCTGTCCTGTAAGTTCTTCACTATTATAACGTCTATCACAGCGTCGAACACAAACTGAAAAACAATGATTAAAACTTTTTTAATTAACTGAAATTTACCTACCACAACAGATGCAGTTATTTGAATGCTGTGGACCTCACATTTGGCTAATCAGAAAGAAAGCAAAGTTAAACGAGGTAAGTGAAGAGGTAAGTTTTTCCTAATTCACATAACAACAGTGTTAACATTCCTAAAAGAAAGAGGAGAAAAAACATCTTTCATTCTACAGCAATACATTTTTCCCACAACTTCTGCAATAAAAGTTTGTACCACCCACTACTCAAAAAGCAGAGCTGAGGAGCAG
The DNA here is from genome assembly GCA_015478945.1 of Trachelipus rathkii. Lineage (NCBI taxonomy): Eukaryota > Metazoa > Arthropoda > Malacostraca > Isopoda > Trachelipodidae > Trachelipus > Trachelipus rathkii. The sequence goes on from JABUQX010039215.1 coordinate 36,735, forward strand.
GTAAAATTTTTTTTTTTGGCTGGTGCCAACTGACTATCATTTTAAATAAAATACCCGGCTCAAAAATTTTAAAATTTCTCGACTCTGGCTCCATTTTAAAATCGGCAGCTCCGACTCCAAACACTTATTTTATAGCAAAAAAAAAAAATAAATAAAATTTTTTTTTTGCTCCAGTCCCAACCTGAAAAATATTTTGTCACCGACTCCACCCATAACTATGTTCAAAAGAATACTTTAACGTGGAAATTGCTTTCTTCCAACCCAAAATTCCTGTGGAGGGATTTGAACCTAAAATATTTACCTTATTGAAAATTCTATTGAATTAGATTTAAAAAAAAAAAAAATTACAATGATTTTGAAATTTTTAAAAGGAAAGGAAAATTCATACTCAGATCAGTCAAAAAAGCAAGTAACACACACACACACACACATCAAAATTTTAGATAGAGTCAAATAATCATGAATTTCAAAAATATTTCCACGAATTTGAAACTTAAAAACCTAAAGAGGTCAGTACAAACCTGAATATTGGTAGTATCTGTTGCACAAGTAAAATGTGTGTATATATCTTTTCTTCCCTTCTGTTTATTCAAATTCTCAAACTTTGATTGGATGTAATCAGCGCACTCGTTATAGTGGTTTGGACCTAAATTGTAATAAAAATTATTAAAAATATGAATTACAAAAGTAAATGTTTAATCCAATCAAAATTTTTGGAAGATAATCATGATCTATTCAATTTTTAAATGCTAGTTTAAGGATCATACCTGCATATTCTGGGAAGCAAATTGTAAGAGGTGATTTCATTATCTTTTCCTGAAAGAGGTCTTTTTTATTCAGGAAAAGGATTATAGAAGTATCAACGAACCATTTATTATTACATATCGAATCAAAAAGTTTCATGCTCTCTATCATTCGGTTCATCTCTTCGTCTTCTGCTAATACGAGATCATAACCTACACACAATGTATTTAACAAAATTAATGATCAGTATTTGTTTAAAAATAAGAGTACATAAAAAAGCTTTAAGATAAAATTTTTAAAAAATCATGCACTCTTCTTCCCACGCTACTTGCCTGATAATGCCACTACAAAGATAATAGCTGTAACTCCTTCAAAACAGTGAATCCATTTTTTTCTTTCTGACCTCTGACCACCAACGTCAAAAAGTCTGCAAAGTAATTAAATGAAACAATAAAATTTTTCAAGTCTGACAATGTATCGCACTTGATAAATTTTTCATTCTTCAACAATACATAGAACAAACTTTCATCAAAATTCAGTGTACATTCATCAATACACCACAAAGAAACCAATAACTGCACACTTCAAAAACATTTCAACTTTTTAATATTTAAATACAGTTTCTCATTCACTTTCAAACTAGCAAAAATAGTCCCATCAACAAATAAAAATACATTCATACTTGCATTAGGCTACTCTTTAAAATAAGCTCCGTTCTCCTCATTAAAACTATAAATTACTTTAAAAACTAATAACGACGCCCTGCAATAAATTAGAGAAGTTTATTAGCTTTCTTTTTAACATCTTTCTGATCAACACAAAATCTCTTACAGTTAGCATTTTATCCATTTCAGAGATTTTACCAAACATTAGTTCTAGTTGCTCAAGTGATTTCAGTCTTTCTTTATTATATACCTTGCACATACAATCCTTAAGAAAATGAACTACAATTCTAGAATATACATCAAACCTTTTCTGAAGAACATTACTAACTTAGGGTGCTTGAAAGGTCTTAACGAGGAATTAAACATCTTTAGAAATCTTTAAAAAACTTCATAAATTAGATGCTCCCCTTCAAATCATTTTGTTTTTGTAACCTCTTAACTTATACCTAACACTTCACATGTTACTCGGAAACAAAAAAAAAATGTTTTTTCATTATATTAAAAATATTTCCAAACTCCCAATCTATCACCTCTCTGCAACTTCTCCATTCTCTATGTAGCATCTAACATTTTACATACCGTACTTCAGCTAATTTATCTGCCATTCTAATTTCATTTCCACTGAGCTATGCTCTATACTTAATTCTGCCAATCTCCAAAATATCATCGAAAATTGGTACTTATTAAAATGTATGTGTTAGTATAAACCAATAGGAATCATGCAGTATGTAATCTTTTCGTAGAGAACACTTAAAATCTTTCAAATGTGTTATTAGAACAACAATGACCCAAACTATTTATTTGACTAAAGTAGCTGAAAAGTTTAGCCCAACATTAGCTCCATTTTCTGGGTATGACTAACTAATTAACTAAATAATAATAATTAATAATAATAATAATAATAATAATAATAATAATAATAATAATAATAATAATAATAATAATGCAGAAAAAGCAAATCTGAGGAGAAAATTAATGCTTACATAAAATCCAGAGAAAAGACCTAGAGAAAGAAAATTAATATTAAGTATTGAAATAGATGATGATGACGACGAATATTAGGCTTATTTTGACTAGTTTACATCTTACTGAACAACTAAAAATTAAGGAGAATATTAAAAAACTTACTTAAAATGTAATGATTTAAAGGTAAAGTTAGTTTCGATGATTCCAGTAGTTTTTACTCGAGTTCTGAGAACATCTTGTTGTGTAGGGATGTAGCCAGGTTTTGATATTCGGTCCAATGCATTAAGATAGTAAGCAGCAGAATCATTTAACTGATACTCTCTCGACCTATTAAAACAACGAATAACACCTTCATCATTCCAAAGCCTCTTCATGATCATGGCCAATTCTGATGTCATCTCCCCTTCTTCGGCAGCACTTGCCAATGTGAAAAATTGACGTGCATCTTCCTACAATTGCAAATACTCACTTGAATACAAATAAATATATATATATATATATATATATATATATATATATATATATATATATATATATATATATATATATATATATATATATATATATATATATATATATATATATATATATATATATATATATATATATATATATATATATATATATATATATATTTCTTATTTACCTCCTTTCCCCAGATTAGGGGTGAGGTGCGCATCATACACCGAAAACAGAATAGTAGTAGAAGAACATGACGCAAGTCAGAAAGCCCCCATCCCCTTATCGTCCCCTCTATACCCTTAAGTGAGAACTTGTCGCAATCAGAAAAATCCACCCTAGGGTTTCACGAGACTGCGACGGACCCTCACTGTGGTATCTCGTCAATGTGGGGTTCATCCCCTGGGCAAGGCCCACAACAACACCCCATCACAAAAACCAGCCATTCACTCCTATTATGCACCATTTCTCTCAAATCTGCCAAACTCACATTCCTTTCTTTCAGACATTGCTTTACTGACTGAATCCACTTTTTCTTCAGCCTAACACTCATTTAATTCCCAGCACACTCACCACTATTCATTAGACTATCATCCATCCATTCCACATGACCAAACTATCTCAATGTACTCTCGTTTATTCCCATTTACTTCTTTACACCACACAACTTCTTAATGCGCTCATTCCTCATTTTATCAATTCTTCTCACACCAAGCATGCCCCTAAGATTGTCCATCTGAACACATCGTACCTTAGATCTATACCTCTTATTTGATACCATAGTTTCACTACTATACATTAACACAGGTAACATACCCTCATACAAAACCATAACACACTCAAGACTTATCCCCTCACATCCACCAAGGATTTAATTACACCAGCCACTATCTTACCATTCACAACTTTCCCACTACACTCTGCATCATCCATTCCCTTTTCATCCAACATATATTCTAAATATTTAAACTCAAATATTTGTTCCAATTGCTCACCATCTAACATGACTTCACACCGTGAACTCTCCACGATCATTACCATAATCCCACTGTTATATACCTTTACTTTCAAACTCCTCTACCAATCCTCTCAAACTCTCTTCAGATTCGCATCACAAAACCAAATCACCAGCGTACAATCACTCTCTCCCATTCATCATCATTCTTAAACCTCCCCTGCCACCCTTACCTCTATTTCTTTCATAACCCCATCCATATGCAAATTAAATAACCATGGAGACATAACATACCCCTGCCTCACCCCACTATCAATATTAGAACAATCACTTTCAACTTCATTCCTACACAAACTTTACTATCATCATACATACTTTTTATTCCATTCAGAAGCCTACCACCAACACCTACCACAGAGCTTCCCTATTAATCCTGTCATACAACATATATATATATATATATATATATATATATATATATATATATATATATATATATATATATATATATATATATATATATTTACATCTTTTATCTTATATATATATTATATATATATATATATATATATATATATATATATATATATATATATATATATATAGTTATATATATATTTATATATATATATATATATAACTTTATATATTTATTTATATTATTCTTCTTAAATATATATATATATATATATATATATATATATATATATATATATATATATATATATATATATATATATATATATTATATATATATATATATATATATATATATATATATATATATATATAGCATTGGCTAATGTGATATTGCAAAGTAGCAAGTTAAGTACGCACCGTTCTAGTTATGTCGGCAAAGTCAATTTTAAGCTGTCCCATTGCTCTTATTATGGCCATTAAAGACTGAATAGTATTAGAGTAAACAACAGGTCGATACTGTTCACACTCGTCTTTTGAGTATCCTGTTTCGTGAATAATTTTCATCTGCTTAACTATCGTGCTTTTACCACTTTCACCAGCCCCTGAAATAAACGTATAACAAAATTTTTTTAAAAATACCATTACAATATATATATATATATATATAAAATTAGTGATGGGACGATTAATCATCCTTAGCAAAATCGGGATATTTTCCCTCAATAATCATTGTCCATTTTCTGCCACTTATTTTGCTGATTAAGTGAGGCAATATTACACCAAACACTGGAGTAAGATTATGTTTCTACATCATAAGTTAAGAGCTCTAAATTTAAAGTACTAGAATTTTGTATGTCAGTCATTGTTTTCTCACATTACAATTTTTTAAAATCAATGTTTGGAAAATACTTACTATATATTAAAATTATATAAAAATATTAATTTGAAAAATAAGGAGCATGAATTATTTTAATATTAAATAAATCATTATTATTAATCAAGAGAAATTATTATAATATGGAAATTAGAAACAAAACCTAGATGTTAATGAATAACAGGAAAACTTTCTATGTATTAATGTGGTTCTTGATGTATTTACACATTCAAATAAGAATGTGAAGTGAACACAATTTAATTCTTCCTTATTAAACTGTTAAATTTTTAAAATATACTTTTTCATTTAATCATTAAATTTTGTTAAAATTTTTTCTTATGACTCAACGATTGCCTTGAGAAACGCAGTTTCACCTTCTACAATGTAGTATTTTAAATTTCTTCTTTGTAATTTTATTTTTGTATTTAATAATTAATTTTCCAAAACAGAAATTCTTAATTAATATATATATATATTATATATATATATATATATATATATATATATATATATATATATATATATATATATATATATATATAGTATATATATATATATATATTATATATATATATATATATATATATATATATATATATATATATATATATGTAAAATTCCTCTCACACCTAACAAGCCCCTAGGAATTTCCATCTGTAAACACTGCACCTTATTACTATACCTCTTATTCCATAACATATCATGCTAGAGTGTTGGACCCTATCGTACTCAGACTTAGTACCCTTACGTTCACTTAAGATTTAAATGCACCAGCCACCTCCTAAAACTCAAACTTTCTTACTTTAATCTGCATCATTCATTCCCCTTTCATCGAACATATTGCATAAATATTAAAACTCATACTTATTCCAGTTGCTTACCATCCAACAATTTCACACTGCAAACTTCTCATCTACCATCATCACTTTACTCCTATCTGCATTTACTTTCAAACCATTCCTTTTACACACCCTACCAAACCTGTCTATCAATCCTTTCAAAATTTCTTTAGATTCACCACACAAAACCAAATCATCTGCGTAACAATAAGCAGGGTACCCTACCCTACCCTCCCCTCTCTTCCATTCTCTATCAGTCTAACCCATTTCCAGTTACCCCTACCTTAAATTCATTATAAAAAAATTTTTTAGTATTACCTAGAAGCAGGAGTTTAACTTCACTTTTAATTCTTTCTCCATCAGCTTTTAAGTCCTTGTCCAATTTTTTGCTCCACTCTGCAGCTTCCTTGTCTTGGTTACTGAATGTACAACCCATTGTTCACTTTTCTGTATATTTTTTTATATATATATATATATATATATATATTATTATATATATATATATATATATATATATATATATATATATATATATATATATATATATATATATATATATATATATATATATATATATATATATAGATTAAATAATCTTACATGCTTTTACAGATAAAGTTGTGAAGTGGAACATCCTTATTCATGATAAATCATACAAAAAAGGGACATTTTATAGACCTTCTGGCCAGAGTCAAGAATTAGATGTTGAAATGGTGAAAAAAATTGAGACCATATGCCACAATAAAAAAAAAGGTATAGTCATAACATTTGGGAGCTTTTAATTTGCCTGGAATTCAGTGGAATTCCTTGTCTACTGTAATGTGGATCACAGAAGTTCTCTATTTATAAATTGTATATTAAACTTTTTGAGCCAGGTGGTCCATAAACCTATAAGACACACACAATGTCAGACTTCATAATAACTAACAATGAAAGAATAGTGGATGCAGTTTGAGTTGAGGAGAATTTAGGAAATGGTAACCATAATAAAATTATATTTAACATTTATAAAAGTGATCTCATATCTGGGCCCAAATTGCAAGTTAATAAGGAAAAGATCTTAGATTTCCAAAACACCAATTAGCTATACTAAATTTCAAGACATGCCTAGTATAATTGACTGGGGTAAGAAGTTTAAAAGACCAAAATTTTTTTTATGTGGGAACACTAAGCAAATTTTTATATATTCAATCGAATGTTTTAAAAATAGACCCATTAAGGTGGCAAAGAAAAAACCTATTTGGTGGAATGAAGAGACAAGAGAAAATTAATGAAAAGTGTAGATGTTTTAAAATATTCAAGGGGCAATACTAGGGAGGAATTTAAAATTATAGAAAAATTAGAAATGAACTAAACCAGTCAACAATAAAGTCAAAATGAGGCAGAAATTAATTTAACATAGTAATTAAGTAGGTAGTAAGGTTGAACAGTATAGAAACTGGAAACACTATTTTTATGGACATATTGCAAAGTATACATTTCAAAACTTTTGAAATGATAAAACAAGCCTACCATTACTTATTGATATGTTCAAATTGCGTGGCAGCACTGACAGTGAATAGGTCTATTTAAGAAATAAATTGATCCGGAATTATAAATAAAGTCACATTTGATATGAAATTTATGTATATTTATGCATCATTGTTTCATATATATTAAATTTTTCAAATATATCACAAATTTTGTTGGTTATATATATATTTTTATTATATTATATATTTAATATATATATAATATTAATATATATTATATATATCTATATATAATATAATATAATATTCATATTAATATATATATTATTATATATTATATAGTATATTATATATATATATATATATTAGTGATGGGACGATTAATCCAGAATCAGAGATAATCGCAAATTGTAGCGATCTCTTTGAGTATACAATCTCGAAAATTTTTTACTCCGATCTTTATGATATTTCAAAGACAGTATTTCGAAGTCTGCCGTATTGGGATTTTTTAAATTTTCAGTTCTTCCCTTAATTCTATTTAATTAAAGGAAACTGGATTGAGCAGCGCATCTTTACATAGAGCCTAAGATATCATGTTAGGATTTTTAAGACACATCATCGGTAGGCTAGACATTTGGCAATTGTTTTGTTTAGTCATGTTATTTAATGTTTAGATAATTATATACCTGTGAACTCGTAAGTGAGCAGTGAATATTTGCCTTGTAAGCTTGTAAAAATTGAATATAAATGCTATCCTTCGGCTTTTCGAGTTTCACCTTTTCATGTATCTACACACAATATCTAATATAAGTGATTGTCTTCAAATGTTTATGGAAGAATTCAATATTCCTGCTAATAAATTCCATGTATAGTAAGGGATAACGCATCTAATATGGCTGCAGGAGTTACACACGCAGGATTCCAGGAATTACCTTGCTTTTTTATACTCTTTGACAACTATATTCTCAAATGATGCGATGATTTGAACAAAAGTCAATAAAAAATATCCATAATGCAAACAAACGTAGTCATTTTTACCATGCGCCATCAAGTATTGCCAGTAAACTTGAACATCAAACTAGATTTAATTTACCACAGCGCAGATTTATTCAGGATGTACAAACCAGATGTAATACCCAGTATCATATGCTTTCAAAAATTTTTGAACAAAAGACGGCTCTCATTTCATATTGCAGGTTATTATTAAAACAACGAAAGTTCTTGAAAATTGCAAAAAATACTTAAAAATTTTGTTGATTGTACAAATTTATTTGAGCCACAAGGAATCCATGGCATCGCAATAATCCTCCAAATATAGAAGTGGATTTCAGTTTTTTTGAAAGATCAGATAATAAAAAAAGGACTTATTTGAGGGACTTGGGTCTGCAGTATCAGCATGGAAAAATTCAGTAAAAAATAGATTCAGCATTTACTTTACTGATAAGAATCTTGTGCTTGCTACAGGGTTGGCATTGATTAAATCAAATTGATTTAATCAGTTGATTAAATCAATTGATTTTTTTTTATGAAAAAATCATGATTTTTTTTTCTAAATTAATAATTATTCCTAGTTATCACCTCATTAATGATAAGTATATTTCATCTATACAATAAGCAAATTCATCAATGTATTTTCAAATTATTTTCAATAAAGAAATAAATAAAATTAGATTACTCAGATATTATAACTTTAACTAAATAATATTTCTATTTACTAAACTTATTATTAATTAGCTAATAATTAGGATTTACTAATTTTATCAAAATAATTAAAAAGGCAATTTGTGCCTAAAAAATAAAAAAATTGAAAAAACAAAAAAATCATTAATTTTTTTAAAATAAATAAAAAAAATCACCAACCCTGGTGCTGGCAAGCAAATATTTATCAGCCACTCCCTCATCAGTCGAGAGTGAGCGTATTTTTAGTGTAGGTGAGAATGTAATCACCCTAAAAAGGAACAGTCTCTCACAAGATACTAGTGAAAAGTCTATATATGTTTTTGACAGCACAATTTTGAGTATTTTTAGATAATTTTGCTGCCTTGTAGGATCTCTAATCTTTATCTTAAGGATGTATTATATTATTATATGTCATGTTTGAATAATAGCATTTTTTTAATGTCTTTTCAGCTGATTACTTGAGGTCTCTTCTTTCATTATTTTTATTCCTTATATTGTAGCTAGTAAAAGAATCTGTAATTGTGTTAAAACCTAAAAACTAGTAGCTAAACTTCGTTAATACTTACTGTAATAATGGAATGAATATTATTTTGAATAACTCAAATATATTAATAAAGTTAATATTATATAAGTTTTGCTCATTGTAGGATTGCCTCCAGATACTATTTTAAATTTTTAAAATAAATGTACTTGGCATAAGCTATTTTGAAATTTAAATTAAGTTTAAAGTATGTTGTACATGGAAAATGCAATTCTGAGTTTGCACTAGCGTACAACCAACATGATTCTAAACATTTTTTTTTTATTAAGTTAATTATATGCAACAATGATATTAACAGCATAACAAATAATTTGAAAATGTTATGATACTTTTCTGGTTTTCAGTACATGGACAATAGATTTGGCATATTTGTTATGCAGATTTGGAATTAAACATCTTTACAAGTCAATATACCATTATACATATATAATAATATATAATATATATATATAATTATAATATATACTATATATATATACTATATACTTATATATATATCCGAATATACTATATATTATACTATATATAATGCTTATATTATTCCCATTATTTATATGAATATCCAAACTAACTATATATACTTAATATATATACTATAATAATATTTATACATACTACTATAGCAGGTGGCACTAGATCTAAATAAAAATTGACTTTTACCATACAGATTGATTGCTTAAAACATATGATTTGTAATACGATCAAGAGAAAGCTTCTTCGATATTAATTCCCATATACTACACTTTTAAGGAAATTAGTTTATTATAAGATATTATTATTGTACTAAGGTTATATTAATTCCTTTCTTACAAGATTTTTATAATAATCTTTATCCAAAATTAATCCAATTTATTTTATATGAAATCGTGTAGAATTGTGCTACACCAATTTTCATCTCGGCTCAAAAAATGGAAATAAAATTCGGAAATATCAGGCAATTTGATTCGCGTATAAACATAATCTTGCTTTTCTCTTCATTTTCATAATATTTCCTTGTTGCTTCTCTGTTTCTAGCAAATGAACTTTGTGCAAAATATTTACAATTTTCAAAAACACATCATGTTTTTATGACATTTTTCATATCAACTTGTTCAGGTATGATTTATTTTTTATCGAAATACTTCAAACTTGAAATATGCATGATGGGTCACATTACCTTATAATAATTTAACATGGATAGTATTTCTCGATTATTGTTTGAGTTTGGTGGCTCAGCGTTGATTTCAATTTACAAACATACCAACTTTTTTTATGGGATTTTTGAAAATAAAAAGAGAGATAATGTTTTTTCCTGTTCGGGCGCTCGTAGGAAGTGGATGAAATTTTCAGTGAGACATATTGTAGTCGGGTGAGGGCACATTTTTACTTAGATTAATATTTTGTATATGCTCACTATAGTTTTGGATTTGTTCTTGGAAACAAATTTTTCAACAAAAAAATTGGGAAATTTTAAAAAATTTCTTTTGAGTAATCAACAAAATTATCTAAGTAAAAAGTGTACATCTCCCAACTTACAAGCCCTGAAAATTGATGTTGACGATAATTAAAAAATAAAATATTTAATATACTTTTTCTCAAAATTTAATTGTTCATGGGAAACTAGTGAGAGTGGTTTCCCACAATGGGTTCAGTCGGCTATGTGATTGTTACGCTGGGCAATGTTCCAGTGGGCAGTGCATTTATAAAATGGGGCATTTGTCCCAGGCTTTGCACTTTCATAAATCCTGCCCAAAATGGGACATTTATAAAATTCACAGAGGATTAGATTGATTTATATTGACGAATTCTTAAAATAACATTCAAGAATTTTCTTTCTTATTGCATATATAATATAATATATATATTATAATATTATATATATTATATAATATATTAATATATATATCATTATATATATAATTATATATATACTATCATATATTATATTATATATTATATAATATATATATATATATATATATATAATTAATATAAATACACCATATATTATATATTATATATTATATATATATTAATATATATATATATATATATTATATATATATATATATATTAATATATATTTTATATATATAATGATATATATACACCGTATATATAATAGTATAATATATAATATAAAATTTATTTACTATTTACAATAATAATATTTCAACCTCCCTATAACTTACTACTATAATACACTAATATATAATATATATACTCACTATTATTCATATATATATACAAATTAATTCTATAAGTTAATTATTTTCCCTTTTTTTTTAAATATCAAATTTATATTTTATAGTATTACTTATATTATATATATAATATATAACATATAGATATAAGTCCTAACCGCCTATACATTCATTTTGGAATATATAATATATATATATATATATATATATAATAGTATCTAAACTAAGTTATGTCCCTCGTAGACGCTTGTCTATATGAAACGCTGGCTTTGCTATATATATATATATATACTGCGGTTGTGTGTGTGTGATCAAAAAGCACAATTAAAATATTTCAAAATAAAATTAATTCTGTATATAACAAACTATGTTAAAAGATAATAAAATTAAAATTGAAATAATAAATTAATAATTGTTAATAAAATTAAATTCATTATTAAAATTAAAGAATAACGAATAACTTTCATGAGTCCACAGGTATACCTCTGCTGGGCAATAGCTTATACTTAAACTCGTTTGCACTTCGCTTGATAGCGTTTTGTTAATATGCTATTACTCCGCTGAAATATTAACAAATTTTATAGCTACAGTGTAGTAGTATTTATAATATATATTTTTTTATCATAGTGCTGAGATAAAATACACAAACATTCTAAAATAAAAACAGATTTTCATATTTTTTTTTATGGAATAAAAATTATTAATTTTAAATTAGAAGTTAGCTCTTCTATAACAACTGTTTCATGTAAATACGGGCGAAATGAAATTAACATTACGAATCCAATTAAAACAGAGACAAGAATTAAGACGCAGTCATACTAGAAGATCTTTAAGTGCATTCTAATGACAAGCCTGTCTGCGAGATGATACGTATGGTTACATATATAACTGAATAGGCATTAAATGTAATGTGCACTCGATAAACAATTAATAACAGAATAAACGATAATGATGCCTTGGTCGACGTGAAATCGACATTAAGAACAAAGGCTCTACTCTTATATGATAGTTTAAAAATCGAAATGACAAAGTAAAATTTTAGCCAGGGTTGGCTTGATAATTTCAAAGCGTTTTTGCTTCAAAAACTCGTATCTCGTACAACATCAGTCGACGTCCGCAGATAATGTAGCAGCAAGAACTTTTCCAGATGAATTTATGAACAATAATGATAAGAATAAAGGGTAAACTGCCTTGATCAGTTTTTCAATGCTGATGAAACTGGGCATCTCTGGAAAAAAAATGCCAGATCGCAGCATACATTTCTAAAATGAAAGCGAGCCTCAGGACTTCAAAATCAGTACAAAGGACGCGTGACAATATATTATTTTGCTGGCAATGCAGCTGGCCACATTATAAAGCCTGGCTTTCTACATAAGTCATGCATAACCTACTTGTTATGATAGGAAAAAACAAAAATCTATTACCAGTCTTCTGCAGTCCAATAAAAAGGCTTTGGTCACAGTTGATTTATTTATAAGACTGGTTTCATAAGTGTTTTTGTTTCAGAAGTCAAGAGTTACTTTGAAAATTAAAGAGAATGCCATATTAGGGGTTGTTATACTTGACAATGATGGCAGTCATCCAGAAGGGCCTTAACTGTCAATCGAGAACTATAAGAAGTTGATCTTTGTTCCCGCAAATACTTCATAATTCATTCAGCTTTTAGATATTAAGAGAGTGAATTACGATGTTTCAAAGCTATTACCTAAAAGATAACTATTCAACGAATTTGTAATTTTCCTTTTATGATTGAAGATTCTGATCCAAAAAATCATTCAGAATGGAAAATCTTATTAATTTGCAACAAATTAAATATGTTAAGGAAGCAATTGATCAAATTAAAACCACACTCACGGTTAACGCTTGCTGGAAAAATTTATGAAGTGAATGGTTTTACAGATTTTCAAGGATTTCAACTGGCAGAAGATGAATTTGCAAACATTGTTGCAATTCCTCATCACGTTGGTGGTGATGGAATTGACGGCCTTCCACACCAAAAGAAATTTAGAATAATTGAGGGAAATAAGGAGACATTAACGAATGATGTGTTAGCTTAACTTGTTAATTCAGTTTCTGATACTTAAGATGACGATGAAAAATGCTGTAGTAAATGATTGGGATTTAAAATATATTAGGTGACAGGGTTTCGTATTTATGACAAAACAGTTAAATAATTTCAAATTACGTCAATGATCCTTCAATTAGAATGCGTCTCAAAAATAAAAGAGAAATTGCAAATTGATTTAAAACGCCTTTGAGAAATATTTGGTGAAGCTAAAAAGCAAGCGTCATTGCGATAACGAATGTATTTTCTCTCAAAAAACAAGCTATGCAATCTAACAGATTCGGAACCCCTTTCATCTCCACTCCTTCAACTTCTTTACACTTGAAAGAAAATTTTTTGTGCGTCATTTGGAATTAAACTTTAAAATTTTTATATTACAGTCCTCTTATAAATATTCATTAAATATTAAAAAAAATATATCTTTCCAAAACTATTCTTTTATACATTGTTATTTTTTTTATTTAAAAAACAATCTTTTTTTTTGTTCAATTAAGATGTGTTTACAGTACTGTACTGTAATGTAATAAACATCCTACTAATTAACTAGTCAATAAAATATGTTTATATTACTAATATCTGTAAATAACATTTATGTAACAAATTTATTCAATTACTAAGGATAAGATTAAAATACTGCTGATATTTTTATTCACCTTATACATAAGGTAAAAATTTTAAATTAATAGATTTTTCAAAGGGAGTTTAAATTCTATGCGCTGTAGCCTATACCCCACCCCAGCATTCTACTAGGGACAACTATATATTATATATATAATAATATATATATATATATATATTTAATATATATTATAATATATAATATTATATATATATATGATATTAATATATTTATATATATATTATATATATATATATATACTATATATATATATATAACATAATAATATATATAATCATAATAATAATAATAATATATAATATATAATAATATAATACTAATAATAACAATAATAAATAATTTAATAATAATATTAAATGCTCTAAAATGCCCAAAGTAATTAGGTATAAATGCTCTTTTTCCTGTAAAGTAGCTCCCCAGGGGCATTTGCGCCGCAATTCTTCAGTGTTGCAGTGTACCTTTATAACCTAGTATACATTCATATATTTATAGGGTAAAGATACTATTAGTATCCTCATATATATAAATATATACTAGTATATATAATATTAAAATGATGATTTAAGACCAGGGACTTAAAATTGCAGGGTTTTCTTAAGTTGCAGATGATTATAAACTAATCTTTATAAAGTAGGCCCCTATATTACAGTTAGTAATAATAGTGGAAGGATGTTATATAAATAATAGAATTTACAAAATGTAATCTATTCGAATAAAATCATCTTTGATGGGCGATAAGTGGCAAATGTAAATTATGTTAATAGTAAAAATGTAGTAGGTATTCTTACACCTAGGTATTTAATATATACTCAAATAAAAGTCTTTTTATTATAACTACAATATTAGATATGGGTGAATGGCTCATTTGAGTCTGTTGGACTAAAGAATAAAAGTTTTCGGTGATATTTGGAATATAACAGACAAATTTGAATATAAGTAGCTAATCAGTGTTTGGATAGTCTAAGAATTAAAGATAAGTCATTTCAATTGTTAATACATTATATAATATGCTAATGTTTGTTTACAATAGAAGCATAAGAAAAGTAAATATAAGATAAAACTGTATATATAGCTATGATTAATAGGTATATACAAATAAATATGAAGTATTGGCTACAAGTTTTTTAGGGCCTACCTTATTTAATAAGTAAATAACTTATACAGATATGCCTATGAGAGAAGTGCACATCTAGCACAGGTATGTAATTTCTGGGACTTTGAGGTATTATAAGCAATTATGAGGAAGAAGGCTGAAGGAGTTTAGGTAAATGTTTTCTGTATGAATAAGGAAGATTTCTCATATAGGGGACATGATACACGTCTACAAAATATTTATATTTTAACTTACTATTGATATTAAATATACAATATATATAGAGACCAATATAAATTCTTCATAGTAGAGCACAGACGGAGACCAGGTGGCAATAGTAAGCAATTTATAGATAGAAGATAAGGCTATGTCGATCACACACTTGATTCAAAGTTAGGGAAGTCAGAATTCTATATTGCAGTCATAATAGCGCAATCAAAGCGTAGGAAAATATATTAAGAGAGAAAGAGATTAATGTCTCTTTGGGCTGCTCAGTGTGGAACTCAGATTAGATACTTTTAAGGTAGGGATGTGTATGTTGAGATGATATAGGATGGAAGGGTGACTCTGATATATAGTATATGATCTTTAGGTATCAAAGCCAATTGCGTGTCTTATTTTTAGGTTAATCATGGTAATGTTCTATGATATACTCTTCATTGTAAGTATTAGTATTGTATGATGACACTAAATCTTATTTGAGTCTCAGTAGAATATGTATGTGTTTTTTATATATGTGTTCTATGTTGATATTGTGTTTTTTTATTTACTCTATCATATAGGCCAACTTGGTGATTTTAATTTATTTGTATTGTACCAGACACGGATGTATGTTATCTTGTGGCAATTATGTAGACATCTGAGTCATTGTTAGTAACCTAGTCGGATTATGAGCTATTCGCTGGACACAGTCTTGATATGCTGTGGTGAACTCACTCATGGCTCGAGTCTTACTAGTCAAATGATTACTGAAATGATTTTACTTAATTTATACTAATCAATTTTCAAATTTAAACAGAATAGAGTTAAATAAATACATAAAGCATATTTATTTTATTTCTTTTGTTTTGTTAATTTTAAATCATATTATGGATCAAATAGACAAATTCGCTCTTGTACATGTAGAAATTCATTATTTTGAACCAATATAATAAGATTCATGTAAGGAGCATAATGCGCATATCTCCCATTCGTGCCTCGTAAAACGTGTGTAGCGAAATAAGATATATATATCTAGATAGATATATAGGAGGCTAACGAGGAAGGGACTGCATAATTATCCGGTGGTGTACTTCGTACTGGTCATACTAGTCGCGTGACGAAGATATGTTGAGAGCATCACTATGTGCAC
The DNA here is from genome assembly GCA_015478945.1 of Trachelipus rathkii. NCBI lineage: Eukaryota > Metazoa > Arthropoda > Malacostraca > Isopoda > Trachelipodidae > Trachelipus > Trachelipus rathkii. The sequence continues at coordinate 53,682 of JABUQX010039215.1, forward strand.
ATTGTTATGTCTGTGCTTGTATTTGAGTTCTGTTAAAAGAGTATTCAGCTACGGATTTACACAGCAAACTGACTAAATTAAGAGTTGATTTTCTCAGGTAGTGTGTAGGAGATCCTAGGCATAATCGGCTACTAACATAGCGTTGAAAAAAATCAAAAACTCTCACGCCACGAGAATGGGGTCACCGACATCAGTTTTTCACTATACTCCCAGTGTCAACACATATTTGACCAGAGTATTTAGTCTGAGAGAAAAGTAGAGATAAAGCCTCGCGAGATAGTATGAGGTCTGTAGCAAGTCACGTTGAGCGTCGATAGAGTATATGAAAGTATGAAGATAATGTTAGATACTATATCAACCCTCAAGATGCCATTGCCAATGAGTGATCTATTCCAGGGAAGAGAAGGAGTATATCCTTGTATGATAGTAAACGAGAGAGTTAAGGGTCTCGTGCAGAGCGAACGAATTTCATGGCTCTTTTGAGACGTATAGTTAGACATAGAGAAGATAGGCATCTCGTCTGACCATGGAGCGACGGAATGTACCTAACAATAAAGGATATCTTTTGCGGCATGAACGAGCAAAGATTGAAGAGAATAGGTACTTATTCGACATAGGTAAGATTTCTTGTTTACATTTACTCTATTGTAATTTAGCAATAGGTACTTTCTCTAGTAACTTACATACATACCTAACATGGAGCAATTTAGTTCTCAAGCATATAACACACACAAATGAGAATTTTAATCTTTTTCCTAATTTCATCTTACAATAAAGTTTATCTACAATGTGATAAACACATGAGCTACTCAGAGCCCACAGATTATAATTAAGTAAGATTTTTATTTTACAGCCACAAAACCAGGAGAAAGTTTTAATGCAGAACTAGTGAAGATGGATGTCACTGCAAAACTGAAAAGAGGAGATTCTGGACCTGCAACAGAAAAAATTTATAACTTGATAGTAAAGTTCTTAAGTCAGGATCCTTTCAACAGAGAAATGAGTCGTAGGTTGTCTGTTAAATGGAAGAAATATCAGATGTTGTTGGATCGGTGTAAAGTATCTGACAGAAATGCCACCACGAATACTCATAGCAACCATAGAAGCACTTGGGGAGAATCCTGAGGAAGTTCAAATTGTAAACACCAACCATCCAGCGAAATCTATTTCATTCCATAAAAATACTTGAAGTTTTGAACAAATTTATATATCAACAGAACGAATTGCTAGTTCATTGGGACAATTAATAGTATTTCCTATTGCAGGAAACCTAAGCGTTTTTTATATTGGCTTTCAAAGAATGAATAGCCTCTTTTAATTTCTTTATGGTTAAAATGTACAACTGAGGAATATGTTCTTGTAGCATGACACTAAGCCTGTGACTGTTTTTGGTGTCTTCGAGGAATAGGGATGTCTTCCAATTACTATCAAGTTGCAATGTTTGTTTTTTTTGACATCCACTGCATCAATTACTCAGAAGTGCTTCCAAAATTGAATCAGTTTCAGGCAACTCGAACAAATAATGCCGTCTTTTTACCGATACATGCTTCCCGAATTTTTTAAGCTCATGTTGAGAGGTGTTTTCGAATGAATGTTTTCGGATCCAAACAACTTGGTCCTTCAATCTCAGATACTTTTTTCATATAAGATTCTAAAATGCAATCATGGTGCCGAATTAGCTTCAACAATTTGAATACAATATGTAACCACTTTGATAATATCAATCATAAATTTGTGAAAGATCTCTCCTTCTTGTTAAGTACATTGCCTCAACATAATCTGCAGATTGTAAGCAGGGCTATAACTCACAGAATTCAAAACTTCTCGTAGGCGATTTATATTTAGGAGCGTCCTTACTACTTATTGTGTATTGGTGTGTTGTTAGGAGCAATGATGTGGATATCGGTTAGGTGAAATTTTTAATAATTTCCTGGTGCCTATTCAGTCCTATCAGGCGGAGTGAGTAAGACCATTTTTATTGTCGTGGAGATATTTTCTATTCCACCGCGGTTCATTCAAACTGAGTGGCATGAGAACAACGTGCCTTAGAAACTGTATTTTTCTTGTTAGAGTGTTTGCAAAGCTTGGTTCAATGCCCACAAGGCACACTTGGCTCCAAGCAAGACTTTTGACCTCTTGCGGAGTTTGTTGTTGATTTCTCTTATTTATTTGATTTGTCTTTGGCCTTGTTTTGGGTTTTTTCAGATTGAAAAGAATCTCTGGTTGAAATTCTCAACCATTTGGTGGTATTTCAATGCTGATATTATGGTTTTTGATCCCTCAATTTCAGACGAAGAAAAATCGGAAACGTGGGATACAAAGTTCAAAATGAGAAACGCAGAGAGCTGAGCATACAAAGTAAATTCAGAATTGTATATCCTCTTCCATAATTTCTTAGACTCCAGTTTGGAAGAAACTGGTTAATTCGCAGGTTTATTCTGTTTAATTACCATAGGGGATCCCATGATTCTTTCTTTGAGCGTTTCTTCAGATATCTTTGCAGATTTCTTCTCATGATGAACATTCCCAGTAGCTGGCTGAAAAATACATTTCTAGGAATGACTTCTTTTCTTCTAGTATATGGAAGGGCAGTTGTGGCAGAGGATTTGGTAAAGTGAATGTACAGGACTTTAATAACTTCCCAACTTAAGTGAGGGTTGTCTAAACATATTATGTTTTAGAGGTTGTAGCAGTTTGTTGCAGATATGGGTATTATGGCTTTGAATGTTTTGTCGAAAAATCACGGTTTTGGCAAACTCCTTTAGTAATGATATTCGAGTATGTTTATGTCTTCTTAAGATTCATAACGTATGGCCAGCATGTTCACTGCTTTCTGTATTGATTAATACTGATGCAGTTGAATGATTGTACTTATTGGAGATATTATCATGTTCTGTTTCGATTTTATGTGCCATCATGATGGACTTAATTGCAGCTTTTGAAATATTAAATAAATTCTCATACTTGTGTAGTTTCGTAGTAATATTGTTCCTATAGTCACGTTTTGGTTGGTGATTGACAAACGTGCTGTGTGATAGGGTTTGGGTTTGCGCTCCGGTTTTTGGTGTACTATAAGTAGCAACAAATATGTACTACGGCTGGGCTTGGGTAGCGTTAGCAGTTCGTAGTTAATTTTGACTTTATAAATGTTGCTATGACTTTGATGACATCTAGATTCAATATTAGAGGGGATAATGAGGTTCAGAGGATGATGTCAATTTGCCTAACGATGGTCGTAGCGGTCGTACGCAAAAAGGTGGTCAATTTGTGTTGAAGATTTTGAATGTCCTATGTGTGATGCGGGTTTAATCTATTGTTCTTTCCAAGTACTTCATGTACGGTCTGGTCTTTCAGAAAAGGTCTTCGCAATAGTATCTGAGTTGATTTTGGGTGGGTTCGCATTTATTGGAAAATAGTTTCGGGGAATAATTTCTTGCTTGTCCCACACGTGGATGGTCACTATATAATATATTCTTTTTTTGGATGGGAAGAAAGAACTAAGATGTCAACTGAATATATAGAGATTCATATTTAGCGTAATATCTATACTATAGTACTATATACTATATGTATACTTGTATTCACATATGCTTGTGTGAGATAGTTGGGCTCTAAAAAGAAAGATAGCACAATTGTGATAAATAATAAGTTGATATATGGCCTGCTAGGGAAAATAATTCGCCTGTAGGTGCATTCAAATATCATTAACGAACCACTGGTTGACGGGGGAAAAATATTTTCCCACCACTCCACATCAACTTAGAATAAATAATATAGAATGAATATAGCAATTTGTTTAGGGCCCTACTAAGTCACATTATATATTATTCTAATAATATATTTGGCAATTTTTTATTTATCCAGGTGGTGTATTGTAGTTGATGTATGATTATTCTTACAATAGCTGGAATCTTGTAGCTGTTGTGACCTTAACAATATTCTCTACATCGTCATTCAGGTTGTGGACTATGTTGAATGGTCTTATTGAGTTGTCCTAATGCTGATATTGAATTTGTGCGATTTAGTTCTGGGCTCAGCAAGTTTCGTTGTGTCATAGAGATTAACGTAATCGATATCATCCAAGTAACTTCAACAGCTAATGCAATGTTAACATCTTATCTTGAAACATCCTCAGATACTAAATCTGAAGCTAAGTAGGTCAGTGAACTATCTGTTATTATCATAAAGAAAATGCTTTTCAGACTTCAAAAATATAATATAATGCTAATGTTATGAACATAAAGTTCAGATTTTTCTAAGCGTTATGTTCCTTTATAGGTTTTTCCGGATATATCTAGTGATGTTATTAGGTGAGTCGTTAATACTCAGGGGGAGAGTCTATGCTAGGATATCATAGTGTTGAGTGGAAGAAAGTATATCCATTTTAGGAAGCATGTGGCGATATCTCACATCAGATGATTGGCATGTACTCGAATTTGATTAGGTGAGCCTGAGGAGTGCGAAGTCTGAGGGTTTGTTCCCACGATTCTTCATCGAGGTATGACAGAAGTACAAATCATAATAACGATCAATAGCGATAATGTATAATTTGTCGGTATAATCAAGTTTGAACTATCGGTGGCAAATTGATTCTGCTTCAGCTATTTAATTTTTTTATTTACTATATACTCTCATATACTATTTGTTGTATTGGATAGTTATCTTTGCGAGTGGTTTATTTTGTATTTGTTGATGATTACGTTAGCATATTCTACATAGTGTTATTTGTTGTTTATTTAGAGGTTAATATTGTGTTTTAACCTTATTTTTAATTATATTTTACTTATTTTCTTCTTTTTTTAATCTCATTATTTATATATTTTTTATAGGTTTTATATATTTATTTGTCCTCTATGCGTGTAATGATGTTTCCGTTTGTGTAGGTTGATACTTTTGAGTTAGTGGTATTATTAATTGCAAAGCCTGTGTGAAAGGTGTTAGCTATGTTACTCGAGATAAATCAGATGTCACAGATACTATTTGTGAATATAAGAGTGTTCACTATATTCTCCGTATGGAAACATTTCTCTATTGTGTGTCAAAGCAGGGTTTGTCTTAGATACATATGTCAATATTTTGGGACGCTATTCTAATTGTAGATTTCTTGGCTTAGTGTTTGCACACCGAGTTTTTGTAAAGTCTAATATTATGACATATCAATGAGATTATCTCACTCTTTATGGTATTTTGTGAGAGATTAGGGAGTGTCTGAGCTTAGGTCATCTCTGATAAATGGTTCCGTGTGTGGCTTCTTCGCTCATTGTCGCTGATATCGGTGAGGCACTCTGTAGTATCTATAATTGAAAATTCAATCTAAACAAACCTTGTCTTAAACTTCCTTCTTGGTCGATTGTCTCTACTCTTAAAGGAGTTATATAAAAAATATATTATATTATATATTTGGAATTTAAGCTAATCTCTCTTTATTCTGGATCTCACTTTTGTGCTATTAGAGATACAGTTGCTTATATTTTGATTTTATTTATACAAGGAGGAGGGAGAGTTGTTCAATTATCATGTGTGTGATAGTCATATCGGTACTATGTTAACATGTAACCCGTCTATAATATGTTGTAACGTAAGATTACACTTTACTGAAGTAGTAATTGTGTCCATATATATATATAAATCTAGAGTTACTGTGGATGATAATTTGATATAGGTGAGGATTCAGATTTAACATAATTGGAACTATATTAATTATCTTATGCAATTATCCTATATTTTCGATAATTATCTATATATATTTATTATATTATATATGTATGCTGTTATGATGTTTGTCAGGCTATGTTAAGGTGGTTCCATGTTGTATGACATGTGACTCAAGATAATCGCTCGTTGCCGATCAGCAGATCTTACTCTCGCTCATATATTCATTTTCATTAATTCAAACGGTCACACTAGAAAATATTAAATATTTTTTGTTTTCGCCTTGATATAACAATATATTATCTCCTATTAATGAAAGCAAACAAATATAGTGTAAGATTCTATAATTAAATTGACTATATATTCGTTTTCCTAATGTGAGATTGCAGGGGTTATCTAGAAATTGCTTAGAGAGTAAGTAATGTTAAGTATTGATTATATCTAGTAACTAATTTTTATAGGTAATTTGTATTGTTATTTTAAGATCACGACATATGATCTGCATTACAAATATATAAGTGAAAATAGGAACGTTATATAAGATAACAGTGAAATTGAATACAATTATAACCTTGTAAATTTATTAATTAATTTCTTATCTTTATTTAAATATCTTACATGAGGGTATATTTTAATATATATTTCTTTAGGCTACGGACTTATCTACATTTCAGTGTAGTACTATTTTTCTCTGCGGTGTATATTGTATTCGGGACTAGTGAATTAATTAAAGAGTCTATATAAAGTTTATTAATATATTTTTTAAGTAGTAGATAATCTTTGATGATGTATTATATAGTTTCTCAGTATTCAGGCATTTATTCTTTTACTAGAAGTAGTTGGTATGTATTATATAATTGGATAAATAAAAATACTTAATATTAAACTTATTATTTTAATAATATTTCAGTGTGATCTCTGTAGGCGAGAATATAGTCGTGGGCGATAATAGCTTTGTAAATACTAGTGAAGTCATTTTGAAATGTCGTGTAGATAGTCATTATCTTATTCATTATGTATCCTATTTTTTATTTTTTTTATCGAGGTGGTGGTTTTGTTGGTAGCTATTATTATACTTCATTGTATTATGCGCAATTATGGAGTATACATGAAAAAAGCACGTTTCGCTTATTTTAATATAAGAAGCAAACCAAATAGCGCTAGTGGTCGTTGTCTTCTAGTCTTTATTTTCTCTGCTATTTTAGTTCTGCTATATTTATATATTCTTTCACATAATAATTAGTGTGATGTTATTGTGATAGGTATGGTTTAGCATATTTGTAAATATAGTCTTAATTAACTATTAGTGTTAAGAAGGTAGCAAATATTTTTATTGAGGATTGTAGTTATTACTTAGTATAGTTTTTAATTTGTTGTCTCTTCTATTGGTAGCAATATATATATTTATTATATCATTGTAATTAGAATTTGATCTATGAATATATCTATTTATATTATTATATTATTATATTATATTATTATAATATAGTATTTATTATATTTGTATTATATATATATATATTATATTTACTATTATTTATATTATATTTTTATAATAATATGTATATATTATATTTATATATATATATTAATTATATATTTTATATATATATTTATATTAATTTATATATATAATATATTAATATTATTTATATTATATTATTATAAATATATATTATTATTATTAATATTATATATTTTTACTATATAATATAATATATTTTAAATATATATATATACTAATATTTATTACTTATATATTAAATATTAAGTTATATATATATTAGTCAGTTATATATTATATTTATTAGATAATTACTACGTTTATTATAGTTTATAATTACTTGTTTTTGTGTGTGTCTGGTGTTTGTGGTTTGTGATGTGTCTCTTCGTGCTCTTTTCTCATCTCTCAGTCTCTCTTTTTCCTCCCCAAGGACTGTGGTGGATGTGTGTGTCAAGAGCGATTCGGGCATAGTTCTCATGCTCGTCGATCGATTCTTGCTGTCTCGATCATATAGCTGCTCTTACTGCGTCTACACTCACACGATATATATATTACCCTCGGTTCTTCTGTCTCTCGTCAGGTGCATCGATACAATAGGTTCTCATCCTCTCCCTATAATAAACTAATTAATACTCTTACACGGACACTTCGAAGTTACTAGAGCGGACCTTGCTACAGTGGTAACATTGTCGTCGCGAGTGTGAATGTGGTTACATTTGTTGGGTCTCTTCGGCCCGGTGGCCAAGCTCATACTCCTGCAACAGAAACGCTTTTTCCCTGCGTTCTCTCATTAGTGCAGCCTTTCTTCGCCTCGCACCTTACATGTGTCTGTCCTCTTAGCACATTTTCGTTTACTGACTCAAATCCCTTTTTCTCGATCTCCTGCCGGTCCGTTTCCAAATACCTCGCCACTATACAAATCCGCTTAAAACGACTATCATCTGCTTTCACATGCCCAAACATCTCAACTTTTTCATTATTTCTCTCGTTTATCCCTTTCTCACACCACACAACTCTCTATATGTTCATTCCTCCATTTATCAATTCTTCTCATACAACTAGCATGCCCCTAAGATTGTCCATCTGAAAACACATTGAACTTTAGATCTATTCTTCTTATTTCAGACCATAGTCTCACTACTATAACAATAACACAGGTAACAGTCATGTAAGCACTCTAAAGACTTAGTCCCCATACATTCACCAACCGAGGTGTTGATTGCACAGTCACCTTCCTGGCATCCAACATATACCTTTAAATATTTTAAACTCAGACACTGAAGGTGATTTCCCACTAGGCTGCTTTCCGTATGGTACGTTAATACGATCTTAATCACTAGACTTTGTACTATTTGAGCATATGTCCTACGCCTAACTTCGCATCCATAGAGACAACCTTAGTCTTATTCTGTACATCTTACATAGATATATATAGATATAGTGGAGTCCTCTCTTGTTACGACACTGGGATATGAAGACAATACTTGAAGTCGCAGATGGTATTGCCTTTTCAAATTCGCTCGTGATAGAAAAGATTGCACTACCTGAGCTGCAGATAGATGCTCTATTCTACAAACGGGTATTGGGTATGCCCGTCTCTTCTTCTATACTCTATCCTATTTTCTCCATTTGATATTATTATCACGTGGATTGCCCAGATGTCAGTGTATCAAGCAGACTCCTAATTGCTATTTTTTCGGTACTGCGTCTGTTCTTGACTATCGGGTAAAATAACATTATGATCAATCGATTGAATTTACGCGTCGTTAGAATGGAGTATCACTTATGTAGTGTACTACATCATAGTACTTATTTCTATTTAATGGCTTTTAGACATTCTACTTATTGTAGTGTTACTATGATCATTAAATATGGTATATTCTTTTTTTAGTTCTAGGTATGTACTATATGAGCTATACGTGTATTGAGGTTATTATTATGGGTACGGTGCGTCGGTAGGGTAGTGAGTGGCTTATATTATTATTTATGTTATGTTTATTGTGTTATTTAGGTGTTGTGTGTAGGTATACTTTATGGCTTGGTGCTTGCTACTGATTAGTTGTGTAGTTATGAGATAGCTATCTACGTATGTTGACGTAGAGTATAATATTTTAACTATAGTTCGTATACCGTAGCTTTCATACTTAAGAAAGTATTCCAGATCTCTGCTTATCCTTAGTTAGTTAACTCTTTATATAATTAGTTTATTATACTTCATAATTATATACTACTACTATTAATATATAATATATATAGTAATATAATACATACCTAGGTATGTCTAGTCGTTACTACTAGAGTTATATATATATATATATATATATAATATAATAATATACAATAGTTCATTATCTTGAGCTATTATTCTAGCGTTACAATATATATATATTCATATATATTACTTATATCTTATTTATGACATTCAAATTTTTTTTTTTGATAATAGCTTATTATATATGCCTTTCCTCACCATACAACACTTATATATATATTATTTTACTACATATAAACAATCACATACTATATTGCACTATATAGATGATAGTACTTCTACCTATATTTATATATACTAACACTACTTATAATATATCATAAACCTATATATATATATATATATATATATATTAATCACTACTAAGACAATTTCGACACAAACATAAAAATTACACCAGATCACATAAACATTTATACAATTAATAACTAAACATATATCATACATTTACATTACAACCGTTCACACTCATGAGCGTCAATCACTACAAACTCACAAATACTCTATTACTCATTCATTACGTTGAATACTACATAGTAGATCTGATTCCCACAAAACATACAATTCATTCCACCTCACACCAAATCTAAACAATACAACATAAACACACCACTAAAATAAAACTCAGAGCATCAATTGCTCTTTCAATATATCAATTATTAATAGTATCTACTTATACGTATTACACTATATATTACGGTATATATACGCATCCTTTTCTGATACCCTCATATAAAATATATAATACCTACATAATTTCTTATACCTATAACTCTATAATATTATAATCAATAATTACCTCTAATAATTTCTAATATCAGATATACCCCGTATTTATATCTCCTATATCACCTTCTAAGAAAGTAATAGCATTGTGATTATAGTATGGGTTGTTATTCAAATATTTTAGCCAAATAATTTTTTCATTAGATACGCTTACTATACGATTCTATATATAGTAAATTGCTATTATATATATATATATAACCCTGTAATAGTCATCCTATGAGAGAAGTTCATGGTATTTAATGTCCTCAATGTGTAGGTATCATATATATTACGATATATAGCAGTTATGAGTATTAATGACCGTCCATTCCTAAAGTAGTCAAAATGTGCATTTTTGCACCTTTCCGCGTCAATGACAGCTTGTATCGCCTACTTGGAAGAGAAGATAAAATTCGCATTTCTCATACCATTATCGTTCCGTCTTCTAATTCATTATCTTGTACTCTTGCAGGAATGACGCTCTCAGTCTTTTGTCCTCTGATGATGAGCAACACATCTTATGCGATCTGGTGTTTCAGATTCCGCAGGCTTTAATACGTGGCCTCATGCCTTTAGAGATTCTAGATGATGCTGTTTAAATTTTCGGAAACAACTCACTTTCCTAGAATCCTGTCTTGCTCTACCACTTGAATATGTGCGACACTATTTAATTGCGTGACATTTAACAATCTTTTGTGGGTCAGTGAAATAGATATGCTCCTATAAAAACAGGAGGGACGTATAGAAAACCTCAAATCACTCAAATATATCATGTATATTAGACCACTCGGATACGTAAATCTCCCTCCGAGTGAAAGTGGGCCTTTATGTCTCATGAACCACAGCCGAAGAAATGTTGAGAATCGCATGGCTCCCAAAAAATAATGTTACAGGTGACGTGGCCGTAGTCTCTTCTTTCCTCGTAAAAAATACTAAACTTGGTCATATCCTAGTTTATTTGGATCTCTAATATGTTAACTTTTTAACAACGATCTGTCTTTTTTCGTAGAAGGAGGATCGTTTTTTTGTGCTCAGGAATATTTGGAGTTGATCAAGCTCAGAGCCAGTGTGCTGCATCGCGTTAGCAAAGGCTAGCCTGCTAACTGTGTCTGTACTGTTAGTTTGTGGTTTTAGAGCTGGTCTACGGTGATGTATTCCTGATTCATAGCGAATTCGCTCCGATTAATTGAGTGAGTAAAATGATATGCATCTATAATTATATTCTTCTTGTCGCGGGTAATTTTAGCTCGAGAAGTTTTAGGTTGAGAGAAGTGCATACGCTTAGAAGTTCAATTTGAGCCCTCAACGAATTACGAAAGTGATCTTGCACACATCTACGGTGAATACTAGGTGTTTTTCGAGTGGCGACGAGAAGAGGAGAATCGTGTTGAAGCCAGATATCCTCGCCTTCTTCTTCATGTCTTCTAGCCCATCTCCGCACAGTGCTAATGTCAATACCTAGTTTCCTTGCTATTTGACGCTTAGTATCCCTAACTCGTATAGACTGACAATTCTACCCCTCATAACAAGCCTTTCTGCAGTCTTGTTATTCATGCATGGTCTGAATATTGAAAATCATAGTGAACCCTTGAATAATATTTATTTTACAATACAAATAATATTAAAAGAGTACTATATAATATTAATATATTATCTATCATATATATATTATTTTATATATAATATAATATATAATAATATTCTTATATAATAATATTATATATATAATATATTATTTAAATATAATATAATATATATATATTATATTATTATTAAAATTATTAAATATATATGTGACTATGTTAGCCGAATGTTTAAGTGTTTGTTATCTCTAGAGAACGCATCGTTTAATATATTATATTATATTATATAATATAATATTAATATTAGTTAATATTATATATTATACTATATTATATAATATATTAATATTAATATATATATATTATTAATATATAATAAAATATATATATATATATATTAATTATATATTAATATAATATATTATATAATATATAATATATATTAATATATTATATATCTTATATATATATAATATATATATATATAAATATATATATATATATAATAATATATATCGGTAGAGATCATTATGTAGTAAGGCTTAATCGACTAGCTCTTCCTTTTTCAAATTTTTATTTCAGATATTTATATACATTATATAATTGATAGATTTAGGATTAGATAGGGTAATGTTAAAATTAAGTTAGTTATCGTGAAACCAGTTAACAGATAAACAGTTAGCATAACATAACTTAAAACATTAACGCTAAACGCTAACACTACTAGAAAATATATAAAGAACAATATACCATGAAACTGAAATTAAAAGTGAGTGATTATAGCTATAATAATAAAAGTGTATATATATATAAAATGCTTAGAACAAATAATAAATATATATTTACTAATATATTTATTATATTATATATTAATAGAAATAAATATAGAGCTAAATAAAGAAAATTATTTATATTACTATATTATATATTACTATATATAATATATATATAATAATCTAGTGATAATATTTTATATTTATGTGTTTTAATGTGTGCATCAATTTACTTTTTGCTTTCGATTCTTCCTTTATTATATCGATTGCATGCATTCAAACACATTCTGTATATATTCAAACGAAAATTGGCGAACGTCCTAGAGCACATACTTTAATCGATTATCTTTTCTACCTATTCAATGTTGAATTACAATTATCTCTACTAAACTTTGGGCTATATAATTCAATATAATTATGTAATCTATATTTCTTATATATATATAATAATTTTGAGGGTGTATGACAAATAGATACTATATATTAATATAGTATAGGTTTTATAAATATAAATAATACTGAAAGGTATTTAAAAGTCCTTTGAACGCTATTCGAAGAAACAATGTTTGTGATATGAAATGAAGAATTATATTAATTAATAGAAAATGGAATAATACTATATATACAAAGTAAATGAAACTTGACAAATGTCTTAGATAGGGATACAAGATGGCGGTGTCTGTACAAGATAATAGTTATAAAATGTGCATAAATAAAAGAATCAATAAATGGAAGAAAAAATTAACAGCAAAGAAAATACTAAAATTCATACTTGTAAACGTTTCGTATGAACTCACCTAGCGCTATTTCACCCTCTTCTATTGATACATATGCTACTAAGACTAATGAGACTTGTTATATATAGAGCTAAAAAAGCGAACATTTTATTACTAAATAAACACAAATTAAAAATTATAAGATTAGTGAATGTAGTTAAATGTAAAAAATATCACAAACAAAACTATTCAAAAAGTAAAAAGATTTTGCTCGACTGTCGATTACCGGTTTAATCATTAAAAGATTAGACCACAAAGATAAAAACTAAGAATAAAATAAACAAGGAAATGGATCAAAAATACTAAAAGAAGGAAGTAGAGAAGAGAGAATTGACGAGAGAGAGAGAAGATGAGCAGGAGAGAGGAGAGAAGAGAGAGAGCGGGCGGGCGTGCACGTGACGGAAGGGGAGAGAGAGAAGAGAGAGAAGGTAATGTGAAGTGACAAAAAAAGGGTTTTTAAATGTTTTTACGTATGAAGATTTATAATTTTCAATATTATTAGAAGTTGCGAAGAACGATATTATCAAGGAGTTGTTTTGTAAGATCGAGTGATCTCCTTGATCACCTAGAATTACCTCTGGTTTGAGGAGATTGTGGATGTTCACTGTAGCAAAGAAGGAAAACATTGCCCTGTGCTTGAAGGCTCGCATCTCCATCTTCTAGTCTTGTACAGGACTAGTTTTGGATTACATACATTGGACCAAGTGTTCAGGGTGGCACACACTCTCTAAGTTTATACTTAACCATGTCAAAGTTTCAGCTCATAGAAATGCTGCTGTCCTGTTCTAAAAAAACTGAATTCCTACTTGAAGTTCCGTTAATATAAGAACTAAAAATACCGATACAAGATATTTAACTATTGAGGAAGTTTTTTTCGTTATACGATATTTCCTAACAACGAAGGGAAGAGCATTGGTAAGAGGTGTAATGTAAACGCACATCCGTTGTAGAACACATTTTTTAGGTGGCACTTAAATTGTTATCCCTCTGAGACAGTTAGAAAACTAGTTTATACTACATATATTGCTTAAAGTCTTTAGCGCAAATTTAGTCGCTTCCTCAAATTAACTCAGACCAAACGTTAATGTAAAGACGGCAGATAATGTCTCAACTCTTCTTCATAGAAAACACTTCATAGCAGTTGCAACAAATATTTATCGATAGTCTGTTTTATATATATAATATACATATATATATATATATATATATATTATATATAATCTATTACCCTTTTATTTTATGATATCATAACGCTATGACTGAGCATCCCAATGGAAACTCTACTCTGTTCTTTATTATAGTATTTATATTTGTTTATTTATCATAAACATTTATATATATATATATATATATATATCACTCTTTATAAAAGAATATTTTATGTTTTTTTTTTTTCTTCTGCCAGCATTCCGAAGAGGCCAGGCAATGTAACTAGAAAAGTATATACATTATTATCGAGAAAAGAGTGAGACATTTTTTTTATATGTGTCAGCAAGTTTTTAAGTTTTATCTTGATCTCTAAGACCTTAAACAAAAATATTATAATATATTAGTTGACGTCTATACTCTACTAAGTATTTATTAATAACCCCTTAATATTATGTATAACTCTTAGACGCTGGCAAGTCTACGCTGTGTTTGACCTTGAATCCTGCATTAGTTCAGCGATAGCAAAAGTTGCCAAAAATACCCATTTTATTTTTAAAAAATTTTGGAGAAATTTATTTTTCTTGGGTTTCCCATAGTCACTTTTTAGGGGGGTTCGAAGCCGACGGAGGGACACGAGGGGGGGACGAACTGTTCCCTCCGTACGTGCCTCCGGTAGGCCCCGAGAACTTCCCGAAACTCTCCCCGCCCCTGTTATCCATTCTTTAATTTTTACCCTTTCGGGTATTCTTTAGTTATAAAAAGAAAAAATTCAACATTGGGCCAACTTTACTGCGCCCCTCCGACTACTCCAGTTTCTTCGTAGTCTCAAAAAATTGCTTTTATTTTTGCAACATTCTCTTTAATTAAGACATTTTTATAAAAAGGTTAGACTGAGTTATTTTTAATTTTGAAACTTTTGATAATAACTTGTAAAAAATTCAAGGTATTTATTTTCGACGTGCTCCAAGTTTAATAGGATGATTGCTTAATGAACTTGCCCAGGGTTGCGGATTGTCTGCGTAACCTACATTGCCATATATCTTACCATAAATCTGCAATGGGTTTTCTATCATTTGAGTTGGGTATGCTAGCGATAGACATGAATCCCATTCAGATAGCCTAGTACCCATACTGGCCTCATATACTGGTACTGTATATATACTATATACCTACGACTACATAATATATAATATAATTGATCACTGTACTATAGAGGACAAATCTATTGAATACTACTCGATATAAGATACATATAGCCAATTATTCCTGCATGTATACATCATAGTACCCACATAATTGTAGAGTAAGTGACTCCGCCCTGACTAAGTAAGGCTCGGCATACAGTGGTAATATCAGTGTAATGCATACATAGTTTTAGTAGAAATGACTAATGAACGATTGAAGGAGAGCTTTGGACACGAAAACCGAGATTTACTTAGCGGCTCAAATAATGCCAAAATGTCTTGCGCTACAATTGCTGTGATTATACACATGCTGTAAGGTTCATCTGACTACCTTTAGTCTACAGTCTATTTACATTAAAGAGCATGGATTGCGCTCGAAAAATATAATGCGTAGTTAGGTGGAAAAATTTTTTTTGCAAGTGTTTTGCCGTGTTGATATTTATAATACTCGATAAAAAGAGTGTGCACTTTTAGTACTCATTTTAACGTCTTTAATTCTATAGACAGTAATCTAATATTTACTTAAAGGAAAATTCTTTCAGACGTCATGTAAATTTTATAATATAAATTATAGTATTTATTATTCATTTACATTCTGATAAATAAATTAATCAAGTAATAGTGTATAATGTGCCTATCGGTATATTTAAGGGTAATTTATAAAGATTTAAAAATAATATATACATATTTTCACAATATTATAAATATTATACATATTTATTCCAAATCAATCCCTGAGAAATGGTTTTATTATAAATTACTTTCATGGCTTTCAGGAGTGTCTTTTAATGTCTGACACATCTATGTACTACCCATGAGTTATGGGAATATTAGCGAATATACTTGCAAAGTCAAAACATATAATATTATTTGGATATTCAGCAGTTGTCTTATGAAACTTTGTTTTTTTTTTGTTTTTGTTTTTGGGTTCGGTAGTTCGGTGGCAATTTATTCTATCACTTGATTTTTTAGTAAATCGGAAAATATTTGAATAAAAATTTATTTTTCTTCAACCATTTAGGGGGCTCGAGCCGACGGCGGGACAGAGGAGGGGATCAAATCCCCTCCCGGGTCGTCCCACCGGGAGGCCGTTTATATGAGACCGTCCAATTGCTTATTCTTCCCGTTTTCTATAAACAACTTAATGTAATATCTTTTTGTTCAGTTCCAAGCGGTTTACCCTATGGTATTTCCTTTTAATTAAAAAAAGAGAATAATTTACTTTTTACATTAAACTCTTGGGTATTCCTTTAACTAAAGTTTAATGTTACGAGCCCCATAATAGGGAAATTAAAAAAATTTTTTTTTTAATATTTCCGGCCATAGATGAAAATAAAAAAAAAAAAAAAAATTAAAAACCCCATTCTTTAAAATTTTTCCCGCTTTGAGTCCCAAATCAGAAACTGTAGGTGCTGTCCCAGCTCAACTTTTTTTCTATCTCTCGATGTTTCTTGTAAAATTTCAGCTATAAACACACTGAAGCAAAACTAGAAATAAGTTGATGGCCATGTCAGACTATATTTATTTATTTATATTTATTATTCCTTATCCTTTTTTTATATTATATTATATTTCAATATAACAAAATAAACATTTTTATATTATTATATAATAATAACAATTTATTTTTTATTTATGTATTTATTCAACTATATATATATATATATATTATATTTTTTTTGTACTATATATATAAAAAAGAGTATATAAATAAATAATAAAAGGGAAACATTTTTTTATAACGTAATTTTGGGCGTACAGGTAGCGTTTATTCATGTCTGTAGCAACATTTTAAGTACGTTTTATGTTCACGTACTCGTTTTATTGCCTGCTTATCTAAGAAATTGCGATACTATATATTATATATATCTAGTATATAATATAGTATATATATATATATATATACTTATTTAGAAAGCATAAGAGGCTAACTAGAGATGAAAATACAGATTATATATATATATATATAATATATATATATTATATATTAATATATATATATAATCTTATATATATTATATATATTATATATAATATATATATATATATATGGCTCACCCCTCCAATATTAATCGATTGTATGAATTCGAATACAAAGTCATTCAAAATTGAGTGAAAATGCCTTAAGTCAAAGTGATAGTTTATCTTTATAGAGGCGAAACATTTCTGCATTTCCTACCTAAATGCAGAAAAAAAAGGTTTTCAAAAATCCTTATGCAAACTCACAAAGAAAGTAAACAGTATTAACTGATAATATAGTTGAACCTCCTTTTACTCCCAGATCGTGGCCAATCCTTGTCCACCTCCTCCAGAAACCAATTGTTTAAATCTGCTAGGTACGTTAAATTTCATCAAATTGTTTAAAAAAACAAAAAAAAAAAAACACGCACTGTCATCCAAGAAATTCTAAAAGATTTTATTCATATGTAGATTTAATAAAAAAAAATTGGGTTCTGGCTCTGATCTTGGACGTTGATTGGGGGTGCTCAGGGATCGATCGGCTGGATGAGGCGGGCTGTGCCTTGTGGCTGGAGGGGTAGCGGCAAGGAGAGCGGATTACCTTAACTAGACGATTACCTGTATAACTGCTATGATCTGGGAAGTCTGCGGATAGTGTGGAACCGCGAGGCGCGCGTGTAGTATCGATACTGCTCTGTTTTGCTCCGTCATGCCAATCCGAGGACCCGGACTAGCGGTATCTGCCGCCCTCGCTGGTTGGGTGTGCAAGATCAGGGAGTTCCATTCGTCTACGGTTCGGATGTCTCCATGATATACTCTCGGAGACTGTTCGTACGGATGGCTCTAAATATATATTATATATTATTATATATATTATTATATTATTATTATATAGTATATATATATATATAATATATATATATATTAATATATAATATTAATATATATATTACTATATGTTATTATTTATATATATATTTAATATATTATATATATATATTATATATATGATAATACTATATTATATATATAATATATATATATATACTATATATTATCAGACAAACAACCACAGAACCCAATTATGCAGTCCTAAAATTTCCCCATTAATTCCTTATTTTTACTCCTAGATTGGCTTTCTTTTTCCGTCTTCTCCTACCTCTTTTTCTTTTTTTTTTTTTTTTTTTTCTTTCTCTTTCTCTTTTTCCCCCCCCTTTTCTTCTTTTGGTCCATCAGACATAACTAGTGCCCAATATTACTACTTAGAAACTACATAATACCGCCCAAAATAATTTTTATCTATAATGAAGTATACATATATACATTGCTGAGCACAAGTTTAAAAAATCAAAAAAATAAACAACTTAAATTTTTTTTATTTAACAGTTGTTTGTTGGGTATCAAAACGTTGAAGTACTTATTTTTGAATGACACTTTTTCAAAGGTTAGACGGGATCGATAGGTCAATGAAAGGTCCAAAATTTTTTTTATTTTTTGACCATGGCACATCCCAAGGATCTGTACAATAATGAAATCTAGATAAAATAATATATTGCATAGAGTAATAATATGATATTGTTGCCCAACTTAAGAGCTTCAAAACTGTGCAAGAAGCAACTCTGTAGGTGCTATAGTTCCGGAGATATTGAATGTTGACCTTTAACTGGTTTAGCAAAAATGCACATTTTGACCTAACTTTAGGAGGTCATAACTCTGCAACGGAATGACCTACAGCATTGAGACAAATACCATTGAACTTCTCTCATTGAGCTTTACAAGTATAGCAATTTTCAGTAAAATCGGAGCGGGTCATGAAAATTTTGGCAATTTTGGTTTGAATGGTATGGAATATTACTCTATAGGAGTCAAGGAGATAAAAGGGACTGTGAAATTGTGAATTGTTTTACGCAGCATGGGATAGGAAAGCAAATCATGGTTGGTATTTTGGTCGAAAGAGTGCGCCCGAGTGACTGAAGGACTGATTGGTGAAGAGCAAGGTGGCGTTTAGGAGTAGTAGAGGATGTGTGGATCAGATGCTTTTGACATTGAAGCAAATGATAGAGAAAAGTGAGGGAGAAAAGAATAAATTGTCATTTAAGTTTTATGGATTTGCAACAGGGGTATGATAGGGTTAAAGGGAAGCTCTATGGCAGGTGGTAGTTATGTTTTGTGTTGGAATAGTATCGCTTCATAAAAAAGAAATCAAAGATGTATGAAGATTATTCATTGAATGTCGTTACATATTTGAGGTGGATAAAATGTAAGGTTTTATGTATTAAAGAGCGGAGTGAAGGCAGGGTTGTGTTATGTCTCCTTGGTTATTCAGATTTTTGAATATGATTGTGATATTACAGAATTTGAATTGAGCGTGACAGCAAATGTTGCCATAATGCTAGAGAGTGTAGATGAGTGAGGGTGCCCTACTATTAATGCGGATGATTTGGTTTTGTGTGGCGAATTTTGAAGAGTTTTGAGAGAATTGGTAGAGGATTTGGCAGGGGGGTGTAAAAGGAGGGATTTGAAAGTAATTGTGATAAGAGTAAGGTTATGGTTGCGAGTGAGGACAGTCCTCAGTGTGAAGTTATGTTCAGATGGTGAGCAGCTGGAACTAGTGTCTGAGTTTTAAATATTTAAGGTATTGTTGGATGCCCAGGAAGGTGGATGGTGCCAATAAAATCGTTGTGAATGTTTTAGGGACAAGTCTTTAGAGTGCTAGGGTCTTACATGACGCTTGTTTACCTGTGTTATTGTATA
>JABUQX010039216.1:0-20000 GCA_015478945.1 Trachelipus rathkii
CGCGCGCAGGGCACCCGCGCGGCGCCGGCGCCGCCGCACGGCACGCGGCTGCCGGCAGACCGCGCGCGGCGCGCCGGCCGCGCCGTCGCGACGCTGCAGCGCACGAGGCCCGCCCGCACGCACCCCGCTGCCGCCGCCCGCCCGCACCGCCTGCCAGGTCGAACACCCGCCGCCCGCGCCGCCCGCCCGCGCCTCCTGACCGCCCAGCCGGCCGGCGGGCCGGCCGCCCGCCCGCCCGCCCGCACGCCCGCACCGGCCCAGCACGCCCGCCACCCGCACGACCGCTCGCCCGGCAGCTCGCGGCGCGCGCGCACGGACGCCCGGCGCGAGCGCGGCAGCTCGGCGTCGTAGCGCGCGCTCTCGACAGCGTCGCGCCCTCGAGAACGCGGGCTAGCGCGGCGGAGACCTAGCAGCTACCGGCAGAGCGCTGCTTGCAGCCCTAGCCGCGCGAGCTGCGATGCGCCGGTCGATCCGCGTGCGCGCCACCCCGATGCGCGGGCCCGGGATTGGGGCGGCTGCGCTGCTGGCGCGCCTGGTACCCTTTCGTCTACCTTTTCTTTTTTCCTTTTGGTACAACGACATCTTTGGCCTTTATTTTCCGCTCGTTCTTCCCTGAGCATATTGTTCTTTGCTCAAAGCACAACAAAGTTAAAGTGGGTCTCTACGGATGTGAAAATGCTTGCTCACATTTAGATATATATATATATATCATAAGTATATATATATATATATATACTATATATATATAATATATATAATATATATATATATTATATATATTATATATATATATAATATGTATATATATATATATATAAGTATAATCGGGGAAGCAAAGGAGGCCGGGCCTCCTCTAAAAAAGAACTCATCAACCTAAAATAGTAAATAATTGAATAAATTGAGGATTCCAGAATTTTTAAAAATAAATGTTTAAAATAATATTTAGCTTAGAACAACGCGTAATTTTGCAAAAAAGGATTTTATTCTTTTGCGAAACATTATTTTTCATAAGGATCGTTGACTGGAGGAATTTCGATTTTGTGCCTCCAAGAAAGCATATTTATAATGCTTTCAAAACACTGTTGTCATGGCAACGGTAAAAAACCTTATTCTTATTAGCTGTCTATTTTGGTGATTTTTTTTCCACAAAGCCATCCTCTCGAAGCCTACGTCATAAAATAACTCCCTTCCACATTTGGGCAGTCACACTATTTGCCACCTTTTGCAATAAATATGTAAACATAAATAATACCAATTTTTGTCTATAAAAATTATATATAAAAAATTAAATTAAGATTATATATATATATTGATATATATTATAATATATATAAATATATATATTACTATATTCATTAATATATATATAATAATAGTATCATATACATATACTAAGTATATATATATATATATTATAGTATATATAACGACTTATATATATCATATATATATATATTATGTAGATATTATGAATATATATATATAGGAGATAGGAGCAGCAGCAGCGAGAGAGTTACTATATAACTAAAATTTACAAGTTTTTTTCTGATAGGAAATATTTAGTGATGTAATGTGTGAACAATATGAAAAAAATGGATATACTGAAAAAGAAAATGATGATGAGTGGTATTGTTGCCGGGATTCAAAATCGTGTCCTATGCAATGCAAGATACAGAAGAATCTTGACTTGTCTCTGTTCAGTTTTATTCTTTGTCAATTTTCAAATGGAGAAGGAGGGCAAAAATAAACGCACGCTTTAATTTTCGGAAAATTATCATTATAGACAACGATAACATATTTACCCCCACGTATTCTTAGTTCATAACATTACCATTAAATAACTCAATCCTAGATCTTTAAAAATGTTACAAGCCTTTTAGCAACAGGCAAAGTCATAAACACCCTTCAGGGCTACGCGAAATGGCTCAGACACGCTGGAGCTTGGAGCAAAGCTTTCTTCTTTTTAAGGACTTCCACGGAGGGCAAGGTGCTAAATTATCAAACAGCTTAAAAAAAAGAAAAAAAGAGCAGCAATTAAATTTCAGCGCCATCTGTTCATTTAATTAAGAGGAGACATCGCAATAATAAAAATAAAATAAAAGTTCATTTTTTTCACTCCAATAAAATTTTACTACTGCCAACCCAAAAAAAAGGTTGGTAATCCCACTATTTTTCTGGCTATAACCAGTCATCCGATGTTGAGACAAAGAATTAGCAATAGAATGATTCAACTTATAATCGTGTAAAATAATCTATAATACAAAGAATAAGATAGTTTGTTTTTCGACATGTAGTTTTATAGGAAACCGATCCCTCATACATTGTTGTTATAAACCTCAAAAGTTTTCACCCTGAGGAATTTATTAAATACGTAAAATCTATGTTGATTTTAAACGTGATTTAATATACAATTTTTGAAATGACAAAATCAAAATGGTAAAAAATCAGTTAAAAATCTATTGGAATAAAATCCCAAAACTTGGGTTCAGTTTTTCATAAATCGAAGGCTTAGAGATGACTCATGCATTAATAAATATTCAAACTTAGCGAGCATTAATAGTTTCCATTCTTACTATAGCAGGTTGGTTCTCCCACAAGTATATATATACTCACTATTATTATCTATATCACGGACTAGTAACTGATCTCTATATATATATATAGTATAGCACCATCAATAACTATCCACTCACACCTCCAGATATACACCCCTATAGGTAAGAGTTATATAAGTATATATCCTACTATCAAAACAATATCTATATATATAAATACTACTCACCACTATATAACCCACTACCACATACTATATACTCTATACTTACTCACCTCCTCTACGCTACTCAATCAACCTATACTCCTCCCCCCTCACCCCTACTATATATATAACATACCCGTCGAATCACCTGAGCACACCCGTATAATATATTCATATATAAATATAAGAATACATGATATATATACGTATATATATATAGTAATATATAGGTATGATAATATATATATTATATATAGTATATACATATAGTATATATAGTATATATATACTATTATATATAATATATATATATATATATATATATATGAATATTATAATATATATATTTGTTATAACTATAATATATTATATATATATACTTATACTTTATATATATATAGTATGATATATATATATTATTATATATATATATATATTTATATTCTGTATATATATATATAAATATATGATGACTATTATATAGTATATATTATATATATGTATATATATATATATATATATACTAGTACATATACTATATATATTCTAAATATATTTATATATATATTTAATATATATTTATATATATATATATATCGATTATCTATATATATATTACTATATATCTATATATATATATATATATTATATAAATATATATATATATATATATGATATAAATAGTAAATAATATAATAATATATAACTATATATAATATTATATATATTATATATCATAATAGTGTATATATATAATATATATATATTATACTAATATATACAAATATGTATATATAATATAGTATATATAGTGATATATAGTGTATATATGATATATATATATATATTATTATATAGTATAGTATATATATATATACTATATCAGTATATATATTATAAATAATATATATTGAGAGTGCCTCCCCCACAATTTTGACCACGAGCCGCCACTGGATATAATATATATATATATATATGAATATATATATATATGCATATATGATGTTTATATATATATTTCTATATATACTACTATATATACTATATATTATAGTATAAATATATATATATATAGCTATATATATTATTAGTAGACCAATGGAAGACTTTTAGTCATTCTTTAACTCGAAAGAGAGATACTAAGAAGAAAACTGGTCTGAAACTTGTAATATAATCTATATATGTGTTAAAGTCTCAAAAAGCAAGGGTAAATTTCAAAGTCTTCTAGGATGTATACCTAGAGGGGGGTGCGCCCGCCTGAGGGTCGGCTACGGAATATTGGCGTTAGCCCTTTGTTGCGTGATCTGAGAGAGGGCATTGATTAAGGGGCGCTAAATAGGCGTTCGGTTCGCACGCGTGATGAAACGTACAGATCTACTCCGGCCGGAGCAAAAATTTTAGGCTGGATTATCTGGCCTCTGGCCAAATTCAACACGAGTGTTACTACATTAATTATTATTATTATTATTACGCTCGAAGAAAGCTGACCCGCAAGGGATCAACTTTTGAAGCTTGTTTTTTAAACCCTTTTGCGCCTGCGTCCGCGACCCCGAGTCCGCACTGCACTGCACTGGCACCGGTCCGCACCGCCCGGGCACCGTTTTCGCCATCTGGCTCCGACATATATTATAAGCTTAGAGTCATCGTATCGTGCTAAAATTTGGAGGGGTGTTAGATGATGCCAGGTAACGCCATCCTTGTATAACGAAGTTACGCAGTTACGATCCCCATGGGGCCGCCCGAAGGGGGACCCCCAACCGCATAAAAAAACAATTAAATTGATCTTCCATCCTGCGAATTTAGGTGAGAGGATTCGCAGTGTAATTTCTAGAAAGAATTGGTAATTAGAATCTGAGGAGTTGGCTCCGGCATCGGTGCTGGAGCCACTCGGCGGTTGCGAGTAATAAACAGCTCGTATACAATGAAACGAATGTTGTTGTATTATTATTAGTGTTAAGGTTGCGGTTTGTAAGATTTCGAAAATATTGATTTCAGAACCAAAATGAAGAAAAAATAATAAATAAATAATAAATTTCTTATTCTTTTACCTCCTCTTGTTTATTAACTGTAAAGTGCCACACGTCTTTTTACATTACCCACTAATCAAGTAAATCAGGGCTAAATCACCCTAATGCTCCGCTCCTCGGCTCTCACCACTCCCCCTCCCTCCTCCCTACCGGTCCCATCTCATTGATTATTGATGCTAACGTCACATTTCGCGTGTAATCATTTTGGGATAAACATAACATAAAAATCTAGTTATCATCTATACATAAGATCTAACATACTGGCCAACGAATATATAGTGACGTAACAAAGTTTTCACACCCATTAATAAAAAGCTTACTTGGCATCATCTGAACCATGAATATAATACACAACGACAACCTAACACATCTTAAACCGGAATAAATGGTTAACGTTAACGAAGTTTCACACTTAACAACACGTAAAGTAGCTAAGAAACATTAACATCCAAAAACGTAACTTATTCTTACACATTTAGTCAAGCATGTCTCTAACATAAGCATGTTAATTTTACTTACCAGGTTAAATCATTTAACAAAATTTACCGAATAACCTGTGTAAATTATCATACCAGAACGCGAAGCAGCGAAAGTATGCTAACGTAGCAAGAAACGTTTTCATATGTAATAGCAGATCAACATAATCATTACCACAGAAGCTAAGAATAATAATCATACAACGACAAAACCTGACAACCATCTTAAGCAAGAATAACTCGTTAACTTAAACAACGTTTATCCCACTACACCAGTAAAGTTACTAAACAAATAGCCTGCAAAGACATAAACATCCATTCATCACTTTATTGCACAAGCCATAATCTCCAAAACATGACAACACTCGTTTAATTTTACATTACACATAGTTATGATTTAAAAAAAAATTTAGTAAAAAGCATCACCTTACCCTCCTAACCAGCATAATACTAATGGTCTAGCAGGGCGAGAGCAAAGTAAAGTGTTTTACTCTTGTAAGCTAAACTAATGAGCATAACGTAGCTTAACAGACCCACAACCAACCACAGAATAAACAGGGTAATAGCATTAATAACTTAGTCACCATAAACGCGGACACAGATAGGCGGGAAAGCACACAAGCATTTTTCATTTTTATTAACATTATAATTTTCATTGAAAGATCTTTAGATAAATACAGCAGAAAAAATAACAGATATACTTTTAAATATGGAAAAATGGTTTTGATAGCAGATAACATAGGATTCAACATAACTTGGGTACGTTCTATATATCTCTCTAAAGATTCAACACCCTTTCAAAGGATATAAGTATAAAAGCCTTCAGCAATACAAAAAAATGTATCGGCTTATTATGATTCAGCAGCACTCATTTTCTCATACAAGAGAGAAGTAAACTCATCCAAGCTGATAGTTATTACGCATTCCTGTATACTGTATTATACGGGAAGGGAAACCACATGTTTCGATGTAAATATCATAAGATTACAGCCATGTGGCTATATGTATTTCGGATGTCCTCAGTAATGTCAACATCGGTGTGAGGTGTGATGTTACAATGGGCGACAATCCGTTTTTTATTTAAGCATAGCTGTAATATTTTCACGTGTTCGAACTGTGAACACCTATACAAATGTGCGATAGAAGGTCACACAATCGATGGCTTTCCAGTAGTTGCGTACATCAACGGGGTTTTAAATATTAAGTCAAGCACATACGACGAGAACACAACGTCTATTCTCATTAAGAAACCCTACTTCGTTGTCTTCCAGTGCAGTATATTCTCCAACTAAAAAGGCGTTATCTTTCGGGGGATAACAAACACTTATCCCCGCCCATCGGGCAGCTAGCGATGTCGATATCTTAGAGTGAATCCATCAGGCAGATCAACGAAGAATAGAGGGGTCTTTATATTTATTTCCACCCTCTGTCGGAATAACAGGCATACGTAACGGTGCCGCCATTTGGTTTACGATTCAAATAATAAATGACACATCGTTGGGATAACGACAGCTCCTCGTGAATGTAATATCACAACCAGCGTGTAAGGATGCGAGGCGATGTCAATCGTACCCAGACAGTACACAGCGAAAAAAAATGTCCTACTGACCGAAATCGTATGCGTAAACAACCCTTATATAACGGTACATGACGATTCTTTCTTCAACCCAATCAAAAGAAAGTAAACAAGAATAAGACGCACGAACACGAACCATATCAGTTCAAAAAGGGGTAATATATTCTCGTTAGACAACAACCAACAACAACACAACAACCAAAATAAAGCGCAAGCAACAACAAAAACAACAAAACAACAAAACAAAAAACAACAACAAACAAACCAATAAATAGTAAGCCAAAAATAAGTTCTTTTATATACCGGCCGCAAACCAAACGAATATATGTTAACGCTAACAAGTTGGTTCTTTCTATTAATAAAGCTAACATGAGCATTACAGACCAGTAGGACTAGAATAAATGGTACAATAAAAAATGCTAAGCAACAACCACCTTACGCTAGAATAAAACAGCAACTAACATTAACAAGTTCCATACTTAATGCAGCAGAAAGTACCTGGCACAGCATACAAAACGTAACTATTCAACTTTATCAGGCATATCTCTAACAATATCATTGTTTAATTTTACATTAAGCAGTGGTTATTCTTTTCTCTTTCTACTTTTTTTATGTTTCTGGTATTAACAACTGATTTACCTAGCATTTAGAGTATCATTTCAGTTCAGATATAACATAGGCAACAAAAGAAGGTTATTTATATACTAACCATAACGAATATCATGGCTAACTATTAACAAAGGGTTTTTGCATTAATTTTAATAATAAGCCTAACCATGAAACATTTTTTATTATACATAAGAAAAATAATGTACAACGAAACTAACACAGAATAAGGGCACCGAATAAAGGAGTTAACATTAAGCCAAAGTTCCAACACTTAAGCACCTGTAAGTACTAACGATCTGCATACAAAAGCTGAACTAATCCAACGACTTTTTCCACAGCATTTCTCTAACATATTTAACGGTTAATCTTTTACATTGATGCTGTACTATTTAACAAGGATTTAATCATATGATCTTGTCCGTTATTCCTCACAGATCCAATCGACAACACATGTAAACAATAAACAAAGTTTTATCGCAAACATAACAAAAAAATAAGTTCTTTTATATACTAACGAACATAATCGAATATATGCTGAGCGTAAACAAGCGTTTTTACATTTAATAAACGCTAACAGTAACATAACCCGTGAACTAAGAATACTTAAATGTAAACGCCAAACCTAACACATGCCACATACGTACGAAATAAACCACTAACATTACCAAACCTTGAGCACTTAACAACAGTAAAGTACCTTAACACTTCGTACAAAACGCAACCTAATATTCAGACTTTTTCAAGCATATCTCCTAACTATCAAGTTAATTTTAACATTAACATCGAACATTTAACAAAAGTTTTTAGGGTGCATAAACCTGTCTAATGCATCAATACTTGAACAAGAATATAATGGTCTGACGCCTACAACAAACAATCGTATTTCCCCATCAACTTCGTAAACATTTTTATACCCCCAAAAAAAAAAGAGATTATGCCATAACCGTCGTCTAAAGATACTCAGTAATTCCCCTGCCCCCCCCCGAAATACATTGGGCAAACGTAACACCAAGTTTTAACCACAAACATAACAACAAAATAACAAAGTTTTATACATAAACATAGCATAAAATAAAGTTCTTTGAATAAAATATACCCACCCGCGTAATAGTTCACTGATTTTAAAGCAGTAAATCAGGTAAATCAGTAAAATCAAACTACCCCCATCTCAGCAGTCCCTACCCATCCGCCCGGCTGTGATCTATTGAACTATTGATTCAAGTCATATTTCGAGTATCATTTTGGATAAAACATAACATAAAAATGTTCTTTAATATACTTAGACTTAATAGCGATATTCATTCCGCACAAAGTTTTAGGGGCATCAATAAAGCTAAGATATCATGCCCGTGACTTAGGAATATAATCAGTACAAATGGCACAACCTAAACATGCTCGCGTATCGATAACAGGCTAAGATCCTGAAATTCCCTGACTTTTCTTAAAGGTAAAAGAACGGCTAACAGGTCAATACAATACTCGATAATGTTCCTCCCTACTTTTTCGCTTATCGCCTGTCATATCAGCCACACAGGTAAAAGCCGTATTATCTAACAAAAATCCTTTAACAGAAAGTGAACAATCTATCAAAGATACCAACAGGATCTTGAACTATGAATTGACACTATACCTCATCAAAGTGTCACTCGTTTCGGGAATATAACATCATTTGACCTATGATATTCGTAGACATTAGCGTAGCAAAATTCTCGGGCAAACTAAACATTACTCAACAAAAAACGTAACCTAGGCTCACGTTTCTACAACATCATCGTCAGTTAACACACCAGCAATATCTTACAAAAAACTCATCATTTCTCTAAACAAATCAATTGTTATTTCCAAGCCACTTGTCATCAAGGCTACATATTATAAGCATAACGTACTAACTATACCGAATAAACAGTTTTTCATTAACAAGAGTATCTAAAGCAAACACAGCACCTCCCGAGAGAAAACCCCCAGGGGGATGCGCCCCACTGAAAGGGTGTGAATCCTGGCGAGGGGCGATCACCCCGAAGGGGTGTAAGCGGGCTTTATCCCTCCGCGAAGGAGCGGTAAGGCCTCAGCCCTTCCCCCTTTCAGAAAATTATCAATTCAAACTGTAGATTTGGGCAACAGCGCATACGTACAGAAGGCGATTTGATAGTACTTGTAAGGCAACTGTAAGCACTACTTGGAGATCACTCCAGAGAGATGCTAAGACCATGCTCGGCGGTACCCTGGAAGGGGGTGTAAGCCGGTAAGGGGCGCTAGCCTTTGGGGCTGTGCCCTTATGTAACCGTTTACATCATATATTCGTAGGTCAGTATGTAAAGAACTTATTTTTAATGTTATGTTTATTCAAAATGATACTCGAAATATGACTTGAATCAAATATTTCAATAGATACAGCCGGGCGGGATGGGGTAGGCGGGACTGGCTGAGATGGGTAGTTTGATTTACTGATTTTAATTTACGGATTTACTGCTTTAAAATCAGTAAACTATTACGCTCTAACTGTGATATTTTTTATTCAAAGAACTTATTTTTTTATGCTATAAAAAGAAATAAAAATTTTGTTATTTCTTTTGTTATATGTTTGGTTAAAACTGTTATGTTTGGGAAATATTCGTTGTTGATTGCCATCTTTATGATGTTTTTATGATTGAATTTTTTTTTTTTGTTTTAAATGGGTTACGAGTTGATGTAAAGCATTTGTTACGTCAGCATTATATTCTTATGTCAGTATTGACTGATTAGACAGGATTTCATGCTAAAAGCTTTTGTTAATGTTCGATGTTAATGTAAAATTAACATTGATATGTTAGAGAGTATGCTTAAAAAAGTGGTGTCAGGTGGCGGTTTTGTAACGAAGTATTAGTACTTTAATCGTTGTTAAGTGCGGACAGTTTGTTAATGGTTAGTGGTTTATTTCGTAAGCGTATGGTGTGTTAGGTTTGTCGTTGTAACATTATTCATTCTTAAATCAGGTTATGTTTGTTAGCTTTATTAATGCGTAAAAACGTTGTTACGTCAGCATATATTCGATGGTTAGTATAAAAAAGAAACTTCTTTTTGTGTTATGTTTGGATAAAACTTTGTTATGATATACCATGTTTTAAGTGAATATTTCTTTTGAGTTCTCTTTGATAAAGTCCATTGTTAAATATCTAAGGGCATCAAATGTAAAATTAACCTTAATATGTTAGAGAATATGTTTGGAAAAGTGTGAATAGGGTCTAAAGCGTTTTGTATGCATGTTAGTTACTTTACAGGTGTTTGTGTGGAACTTTGTTAATGTTAACCCTTTATTCGTGCTTAGTTGTGTTAGTTTTGTCGTTGTCAATTATTTTCTTAGTTCATATGATGGATATGTCGGTCGAGAACGTTTGTGGGATAGCTTTATTAACTATGAAAACCTTGTTACTGTTAGCATATCAATTCGGACTGGTTACGGTAATATATAAGAACTCATTTTGTGCTATGTTCTTGATCTGAAATATACTCTAAATGCGTAATACAGACACACTTAACTGTAAAGTTAACAATGATATGTTAAGATATGCTGAAAAAGTGTGATGGTTACGGATTTTGTATGCTGGGCTAGGTACTTTACTGCTGTTAAGTATAGGAAGCTTTGTTAATGTTAGTTGTTTATTCTAGGGTTAAGGTGTGTTAGATTTGTTATTGTACCTCTATATTCTTAGTTCTGGTAATGCTATGTTAAGCTTTTATTAATATGAAAACAATGTTAACGTTTAGCCATATATGTCGTTGGTTAGGTAAATATAAAGAACTATATATTTTGTGACAATAGTGTTATTGTTGTTGTTGTGTGTTGTTGTTGTTGTTGTTGTTGTTGTTTGTTGTTGTTGTTGTCTAACGAGACTATATACCCTTCCTTTGAGCTGATATGGTTCGTTCGTGCGTTGCGGATTCTTGTTTACTTTCTTCTGATTGGTTGAAAGAAAGATCCTCATTACCTATAAGGTTGTTTACGCATACGATTTCCGTCAGTAGGAATTTTTTTTTTTCGCTGTAACTGTAGATGACATCTCCTGCGCATCTCTACCCTGGTTGTTGTATCTTCAGCGAGAGCTTTCGTTTATTTCCAACGATGTGTCATTTATATTTAATCGTAAAACCGAATGGCGACTGCTACGTTGCTTGTATTCCAGCCAGAGGTGTAAATAATAGACCTTTATTCGTTATGTGCCTGTATGGATTCATCAAGATTGATCGACAATCGTAGCTGCATCGAGGTAGAGGATAAGTGTCTTGTTATCCGAAGAAATCAAGCTTAGTGAAATAATCTAACTGGGAACAACGTAAGTGGTTCTAATAAAATAGACGTTGGTTGTCTCTCGTCGTGTGACAATAATTAAACCCTTGATGTACGGGCACCCTACTGGAACCATCGAATGTGTGCCTTCTAATCGCACATGTATATGGTTTCACAGTTTGAACACTCTGAAAATATTAGGCAGGCATCTGCCTCTGCTAAAATAAAAACCGTAAAATCAAAAAACGAATTAACATAGCACCTTAAACGACTGTTGAATACTTGAGTGACCATAATACATATAGGCAATGGTGTAATCCTATGATATTTCATCGAAACATGTGGTTTCCCGTATAATGCATTATACAGGAATGCGTTAAAAACTATCAGCTTGGATGAGTTTACTTCTCTCTTTGTATGAGAGCATTGAGGAGTAAACTAGGGGATAACCATGCCGGATCAATACTTTAGCCACTGAAAGAGGTTATATTGTACAATTCTTTCAAACCAAAGGTGTTGAAATCTTTAGAGAGATATATAGAACGTACCTAAGTTATGTTGAATCCTATGTTTCACAACTTTACACAAGCAACATATATTTAAAATAAACTTATGTTTTTATGTATTTATATACCGCTCTTTTCAAATGAAAATTATATTTTATATAAAATGAATAACTTTTGTTTTGCTTCCCGCCTAGTTCCGTCTTTATTGACTAAGTTGGTTCTAATGATCTGGTAGCTGTTTATTCGTCTGCGAATAATACCGCGTCTCCATCCTCAGTACCTGTTAGTACGTTATGATTATAGTTTAGGTCTTTACACAGAAGAAAGAGAATACCACAAACTTTATGCTTCTGATTTTGCATATTTACACCCATTCCAAAGAGCGAAATACCCATATCCAAGTGCTCACCGGTTAAGAGCAACACCAATAACCGCTCTAGATCGGCCTAAAAATTCTTTTGTTAACTATTGCTAACTATGTTTAATGCGTAAATTAACATTGTCATGTTGGAGATATGGTTGATAAAGTATGCATGGATTATGTGCACGCATTCGGTTAGTGTACTTTAAACCTGTGGTGTTAAGTGTGATCGTTGTTAATGCGTTAACAAGTTTATTCTTGCTTAAGATGTGTCAGGTTTGCTCGGGTTGTATAGTTATATTCTTAGTCCTGCGTAATGTTAGTGTTGACTTTATTACAACAATGAAAACTTTGGCTACGTTAGGCATACTTTCGCTTGGTCTGTATGAATAATTACACAGAAAGAGTTATGGTAAATTTTTGTAAAATATTACCAATCGTTAATGTTTTAGTAAGTTGCGAACATGCTTGACCAAAGGTCGTGAATAAGTTACGTTTTTGGAGGTTATGTTAGTTATTACTTTACGGTTGTTAAGTGTGAAACTCTTGTTAACGTTAACCATTTATTCCTGTTTAAAGATGTGTTAGGTTTGTCGTTGCTGTATTATATTCATAGTTCCAATGATGCCAAGTAAGCTTTTATTATGTGAAAACTTTGTTACGTCACCACAGAATATATTGTTTGATCTTTGTAGTAAAGATACTTGACTTTTATGTTATTGTTTATCCAAATGATACACGAAATATGTACTTGAATCAATAGATCAAATAAGATGGCAGGTAGGGAGGTATTGTGAGGTGGGTGCTTTGCTTTGCTTTACTGATTTACTGATTTGCGGCTTTAGTACAAGTAAAATTTATGCGTTATAAACAACAAAGAATAGAAATTTTATTTATTTATTTATTTCTATTTTTTTCTTCATGGTTCTGAACCCAGATATTTTCGATTATTTTCACGATAATCTAACAGACCATAACCTATATAAGATCACCAACATTGTTGTTATATAACGAACTGTTTATTAACTCAGGCACCGGCAGTGGCTCCAGCACCCAGATGCCGAGCCAAACTCCTCAGATTCCAATACGAATTCTTTCTAGAAATTACACTCTGAATCCGTCTACCAAATTTCAGTCTATTATGATCATTTAATTGTAGTTTTTTATGGGGTGGGGTCGCTTCCAAGGGAGGGCCCGCATGGGGCACGTAACTTGGATACCAAGGAGGTTACCGTCATCATCTAACACCCGTGTCAAATTTTAGCACGAGTACGATGACTCTAACTATTATATAAGATATAAATGTCGGAGCCAGAGAGGCGCGTGCGGGGACGGATGCGTACGCGTTGCAGTGCAGTGCAGTGGCAAGTGGCGGACTCGGAGTCGCTGAAACAGTCGCAGAAGGGGTTAAAAAAAATTCAGCAAGTGATCCCCATTCGGATCATCTTTCTTCGACGTAATAATAATCAATAAATAATAATGTGTATGTGTATATGTTTATGTGTATGTGCGCGCGCGCGCTCTCTCGTCGGCGACGAGATTACGTCATCAACAACTCGCATTGAACCTGCTATTTAGGCTAATCTTGTCTCTTCAAGATCTAACGCAACAAAGGCGCTAAGCGCAAATAAGTCCGTAAGGGGGGCGACCTTTCGGAGGGGACCCCCCCGCTGCTATATACATCCTAGGAGACTTAGAAATTTCCCTGTTGAGCTTAACACAATATGATAGACTTATATTCCAAGTTTCCAGATCTATCATCTCTTATACTTTTTGAGAAAAGAGGTGTAGGCATCGCAGCCAAAGTCTTCCATTATATATATATATATATATATATATATAATGATATAAAAAATATATATATATATATATATATATATATATATATCATAGTATATATATATATATATAGTATTATTATATATATATATATATATATATATACTATAATAATATATATTATATATATATATATATATTGATAAAAAATTTTATATTACAAAATTAAGGACTATCTTGCTTGAAATTTCGATCAAAATGATTAAGTATATCGAGTCCTAATACTCTGCGACGTTCACATCATAAACATATAAAAGTGTCCACAAAAAGTCCTTTTAGACAGGCCTTTGTAATTCGCATGCTTTTTTGCTAATAAGCAATACAATGCCATCTAAAGCCCTCGCGGATAAAAGAAGAGGGGTAGCTCAGCAAACAGGTCTAGCAGCTGGATGTCTTAAAACAATTCTTGATCGTGAAACCCCACAATCAGTCATTGGTTGCACTGACAAACCTCTGGTCTACTTCAAGGGGATGAATTAAGTTAAGGGGCGAAGTGATATATATATAATATATATATAATTATATATATATATATTATATATAATATATATATATATATATAATATATTATATATATAATATATATATATTATATATATATTATATAAAATATATATATATATCAGGGGCGTATACATAGGGTAGGCAGGGGAAGTTAGCTCCTACCCAATATTTTTTAAGCAGTCTTTTTAATAAAAATAATATAAATGTAAAATTAAAATAAATTATTAGGAATTTATATGAAGTGTAAAAAAAGAAACTGCTTTATAAAATTAATTTAAAGAAAATAACTACTTTAGTAATAACACGAATTAATAATAGTTTAATTAATTCATGTTGAATTTTTTTTCCTTCCTATTCTGTTCCTAAGAGTAAATTGGAAAGCGGTGGGTGTACGTAGATCTTCATATTTCATATAAAAATATACATAGGAAAGTCACAAGCGTCAATACCTTGTGTTGACGAAAAAAATAAAGCAAATTTTCACGCGTAAGTAAGCGAAACTTTTCGCTCACCCAGTGAAATCGAACGAAATAATTTGAAAAAAAAGATTTTGAATATCTGCTCTCTCTCTCTCTCTCTCCTCTCTCCTCTCTTCCTCAGTCGCCTCATCTTCACCTCCCTCTTCTTCGATCGTCCTCTCCTCGCTCTCTCATGTCTGATTGTGAGCTTAACACCTAAAGGCTGAAAATCTAATCTATCTATCTATCTATTTATCTATGCTATATATCTACTATCTATCTATCGTATCTATCAATGTACGGATATTTACTCACACTTGATGTGGCAGAAGTGAAAATAAACGTGTTTACCCATAGGCGATATTTTGCTGTGGTTAAAGGTTTGAATAGCAGGTAACAGTGAAGGTGTTGTGCTTATTGATTTTAATTTATATGTAACTTTTTATTAATTAAGTGTTGTTACCTTTATATAATTCAAATAATATTTAAAATTCTGGTAGGTCCTATTCAGAGCTTTGAGTCAATCTTCACTGCATATGATAACACATGAAATAAATGCATCAGCTTATATAGCACAAAAGGACATTTAAATTTATTTTTCCGCACTTTTTTTATGTTTCCGGACGTATTCGCAGATAAATAATTTTCGTTATAATAATGATATATTATATAATATATATATAGATATATATAATTATATATAATAATATAATATATATATATATATATACTACTATATATATCATAATATATTATATAAATATATATACTAATATAATAGTACTATACTATATATATTAACGTGATAATATAACTACTTATTATAATATATAGCACTATATATATATATTATTATATAATATATATAATACTATAACTATATAGTATATATATATTCGATATAATATAATATATATATAATATAATATATATATATAATATAATTATAATAATATATATATATATTATAATAATGCAATATATATATATCTATATAGTTATATATAATCATATCATATCTATCTTGTTATACTATACATATATATATCAATATAATATATATATAAATACACTATATACGTAGCTCACTCGAGGTATGTGACATGAGCTGCGTACAGTATATAACTATATATATTATAATAGATAACTAGTATTTTGATTCATATTATTATATATATATCTAATATATATATATATAATATACTAAGTATAATAGAATATATATATATATATTATCTAAGTATATACTCTAGTTACTGATTATATACTACTCATCATAATAAGACTCATATATATTTATTAATTATTATATATCTTATATATATATATGATATCAACCTAATTCCTCGCAGATATACTTTATCTTATGGGATATTTGATATATGAAGTGTACTATATAAATATATAACGTACTCCCATGTATAATAGGTGATATATGATATATATATTTAAGTGGATATATATATATGATATCTATATATATGTTATACACATATATATATATATATATCATATAACATTATAATTATATATATATATTAATTATATTAATATTATATTATATATATATGATATATATAAAATATATACATATATGCATATATATTGATATATAGATATGAATCATAATATATATATATATATAAG
This sequence comes from Trachelipus rathkii, assembly GCA_015478945.1. Taxonomy (NCBI): domain Eukaryota; kingdom Metazoa; phylum Arthropoda; class Malacostraca; order Isopoda; family Trachelipodidae; genus Trachelipus; species Trachelipus rathkii. The sequence goes on from JABUQX010039216.1 coordinate 17,026, forward strand.
TATCATATATATATATACTATATGCAATTATTATATATAATAATGTTACTAATACTATACATATCATATATATAAACATATATACTAGTATATATATATATTATAATAAATATAATATATACTATATAATGTGTATATATATAATATATATGATATAATATATATATATAGCTACTACTATATTATATATATATATATCATATTCTAATATATACATATCATATATATATATATTACTAAATAGGTATAGAATAGATAAGGTAATTAGTATATAGGTATATATATATTTGTATATATATATATATATAATATACATATATATATAGTATATACGTTATATTATTGTTTGTATCATATTATATATATAGTATTATATAATATAATTAATTATTATCCGATTTTTTCAATTAGTGATTATTATAGCTTTATAATTACTAATGTTTATTATACTAATGATTAGTTGAGAATTATTTATTAATGTTTATTATAGAATTATACTAATGTTTAGTCATGTTAATGACAAGTTTATTATGTTTTATGTTAGTAACTAGATGAGTTAGTAATTAATGTTTTATTATAACTTATCATTAGTGATTATCGGAGAATTTTTTAACAATGTTTATTATATCTTTTTATTAGTGATTAGTTGAAAAGTATTTATTAATGATTATCATAGCATTATATTAATGATTACTTTATTTATTTATAAATATTTATTATATCTTTATTTAAATGATTAGTCGAGAATTAGAAAGTAGATGATTTTACTTCCTCAGAATCTGGAAGATTACCAGATTTCTGTGCATTGTATGAATAGGATAGAATTAGGTTTCAGACGGTTTTGGTCTTTTTAAAGATATATAATTTATATATTATAATTATAATATACTATATAATAATAATATATATATATATATTATTAAGTTATAATATATATACATATATATATAACTCTACATATATATAAATATAATAATATTATAATTATATATATATATATATATATATATATATATATATATATATATATATATATATATATATATATATATATATATATATATATATATATATATATATATATATTAAAAAAAAAAAAATATCTATATAAACATATATATATGTATCTTTAAAGGGCAAGAAAAATCTAAAAATGGGAATTTTAAGTTAGGTCTTGGTAGGTATTACCAAGTTTCAGATATAAGTATATCTAAAAATTGTTAATATATTTTAAAAACTAAAAGCAATTATTTTAAACCTTGCAAACGTCTCTTAAAAGAGTTGTTATTGTTTATATTTTATAATATTTTTTTTTTCACTTGAAGACATCACAATAAATAAAAATAAATGAAGGTTGTTATTCTTAAAACTTTCAAATATAATTTAAACCAGTAGTTATTGTTTATATTTTATACTAAAATAGTTACTCAAAATATAAAAGAAAAAATTACAAACGATAATAGAAACCGATAAATCTTTATAAAAATTTAAGTAATTTTTATTTATTTAATATTTTTAAAAATAATTATTCAAAGTTTTTTTCACTTATAATATCTCATATAGCCAAATACTAGATTTTTCTCTTCCAGTAAATGTTGATGGAAGTATGATATATCATTATTATTAATATATATAATATATATATTATATATATATATATTATATATATATATATATTAAATATATATATATATATATATATATATATATATATATATATATATATATATATATATAGGTCTATATGATATATATATATAATTTTTTTTTTTTTAGGGTTTAAACCCAAAAAAATAAAAAACAAATTTTTCGAGGATTTTGAAGTACACCAGTAGGAGAAAAAATAACTTTGAAGTAAATAAATTATTTCGACTCATATTATAAAAAAGGTATAACTTGAAATTTTTGGTATCAAGTATATATGGCTATCCTTTACTATCTCTAATTTTTTGTTATACATGAAAATAGTTATATTTTCGGAGTAACTATATTTAGTACACTCATAAAATCAATAAATACTATTTAAATATTTGCAAATTTTAAGATTTAACTAATTTTTTTTTCAATTTATTGTTGCAAGGTGAACAAACAAATTTTCTATATTTTAAAAATATTAATATCATAAAATCATTATGAATATCATCCCAGCTTAAATTAATAACATTATTTTTAATGCACTTTATATGGTATTCAGGGCAAACAATTTTTGTATATATCAATAAGGCTGAAAACTTGGTAACTACGAAGACTAATAAAATCCCAAGGTTTCTTATTTATCTTCCATATATATATATAATATATATATATACATATATATAATTATTATATAATATCATTCATATAATCTTATATAAATAATAAAATATTTTAATAATAAAATAAAAAACATATTAGTAATATTAAAAATAATTTTCAAAATTAATAAATAAATCTAAAATAAATATATATATTAATATTTAATATAATATATATATACATATATATTATTTATATATAACTATATATTATATATATATATATATATATATTACTATATATTATAATATATATACTATATAACTAAAACCTATATATATATATATATATATATTATAATCAAAAATAATTTATAATATAATACATCCATATATACTATATATATATATACCATAGGTGGGCACGATAACCGAAAATTTTTTTATTGCGATAACCGATAAATCGATAACGAAAACCTTATCATCGATACCGATATCCGATACTCGTGATAAAAATATCGCGATAAGGCGATAACCGATAAATCGATACATCAAATTTTTTATTGTATTTTTCCTTTTCAAATAAGTAAAATATTAAAAAAAAACCGATTTGGTATTTTAAGAAACATGTTAAAATATTTATTAATCTTCTATTTCACCTATTTAAATAGATTATATATAATAAGATTTTCAGTTTTCTTTACCGACACGTATTCATAATATACATTTTATCACTTGTTA
>JABUQX010039216.1:25000-32500 GCA_015478945.1 Trachelipus rathkii
AAAAGTTTTACAAAAAATAAAGTTAAAATTAGAATTAAAAGTTTTTAAAAACAAAAAAAAATGAAAAAAAAGATTGAAAGGCAAACGGTTTATTGTTTTGGCTAGTTTACTCTTCACATGGTTTGTTAGAAGTATTGAGCTTTGTTATGTTAGCGTTTTATTCGGTTTGTTTAAGGTAGGTTAGTTTTTCAGGTGTATGTTTATACTTTCTTTGGTTCGACTATGATATGTTAGCTTTTTAGTCAAAACTTGTTACGTTGGCCTTGATTCGTTGAGTCAGTATGATTAATTTACGGACGGTTGATGCAAATATTACAGTGTAAATACGAAAATAGAGATGACATATGTTAGAGATAGTTTGACGTCAATGCAATAGGTTACGTTTTTTGTATGTTACGTAGTTACTTTATTGTTGTTAAGTATAGAAACTTTGCTTATGTTAGTGATTTATTCAGGCAGAGGGTATGGTTTCGATTTGATGTATACGAATTATTTGTTACATCAAGGTATAATGATATGTTAGCTTTATTATGTGAAAACTTTGTTGCGTTAGACGGTATTTCGTTGGTCAGTATGGTAATTTACAAGATTGTGATAATTTATTGCGTTAATGTTTACTATGTTCGTTGCAAGAAAAGTAATAAGATATGTTAAGAGAATGTGTATGGAAAAGTAGTGAAAATACGTATTGTATGCAATGTAGTTATGTCCAGTTGTTAAGTATTGAACTTTGTTATGTGACTGCTATATATAGATAATAAGATGTGTAGGAGTTGTGGTGCATAGCATTATTATCGAGTTCATATGATCCATGTTTGCATTATTAATCATAAACTTGTTACGTTAAGATATATCTCAGTGGATCAGTAGACAGATACTTAACAAGGTTGTGAAATAATTTTTGTAAATGGTTACTATTTAATGGAAAAACAGTCAGTGTATGTTAGAACAAAGTGTAAGTAGGTTACGTCAGCGCTCAATGTAGGTTACTTATGTTGTACTTTGCTGTTGTTAGGTGTGGAACTTTGTTATTCATGTTTAAGATGTGTTAGTTTGTGACATGCTCACGAAATAATACTCGTAAAGATTCAGGTGCCAGTTAAGCTCCATGTTGCGCATTAAATGCATGTGAACACCCTACTTAAGCTATTCGTTAGCATATATTCATGATCTGTATGATAATAGACAAGGTTTTGATAAAATTTTGTTAAATAGTTACTATGTTTAATGTAAAATATCAGTGTATGGTTAGATAAAAGTTAATAGTTCCGTTTGCACTCAACTACAATTAGTTACTTCTATTGTTTCGACTGAATTCACGATGATTAAAGCATTCTAATCTGTCTTAATGTTAAAGTTGATATAATTCATGTTTTAAGATTGTGTTCAGGTTGTGAATGTTACGTTATATCGCTCAGTTCAGTGACTGCATGCCTTTGCTTTATTGATTGTGAAACTTTGGTGAAGTTAACATATAGACAAAAACTGTATTTGAAATATGGACCGCGTTATGATTCCATTTTTGTTAAAATATTTCTTAATGTTAATGTAAAACTATCAGTGATATGTAGAAAAGAGGTATAAGCTTTAGGTTCGTTCTGCACTCCATATTAGTTATTATTTTGTTGTCTAAAGCTATGGACATTGTTAGCGTTAGATATATTCATTGATCCAGTATGATAATTAGACAAGGTTATGATAAATTTGGTTAATATGTACTTTCGCGGTGAATGTATAAATTATCAGGATATGATCATAGGCGGGTGGGTGGGGAGTTGACTGCAGGGGTCAGTGGTTTGATTTACTGATTTAAGTTCATAGCGGTATGTAAAAAGAAATTATGAACTTTTTTCATTTAAATATGAAAAGCATAAATTATTAAAAAACACTGTTTAAAGCATACAAAACAAAACTAGTAAAATTTTGTGTTATGTTATTAACAGAATATGACATGATCACATAGATCATAGATGAGGGCCAGGGCTGTGAGTATGAGAGAAGGATGAGCGAGGAGTGAGGCAAGAGGCTCCAAGCTCCAGAGCTAAATATAGAGGTGTTCGTTATATATAAAAAACCGTAAATTTTTAAGGTTATAAACTTAAAAGAATAAAAAAAATTGTTTAATTTTGTTTATTTTTTTATTTTTTAAAATTTTTTAAAAAATTTTAAATTTTTAAATTGTTTTAAAAAATTTTTTTTAAATTTTTATTTTTTTTTTTTTTTTTTTTTTTTTTTTTTTTTTTTTTTTTTTTTTTTTTTTTTATTTTTATTTTTTTTCTGTATCGAGGACAATTCAAGAAAGATGTATACCAAGTGTCGTTTTCTAAGCCATATTTCAGTTTTGGGGGGTGGTGACCCGCTTTGGGTCTGACGGATATGTTAATGCATCAATCACGATTATAACTACAAAAAATATATGATGATGCTACTAGATATGAACGGTATATCCCGAGTTTCATTCTAGGTCAATATTTCAAATTTGGGGTCCCAGAGACCCCTTTAGGCTGTGTACGGCTCTTTAACCCATATATGATGTGAGTAGCTTATATGGTATGTGTATACCAAGTTTCATCGTTCTAGGTCAATATTTCAGTTTTGTGGGGTTGGTGACCCTCTTTTGGGATGTTGAACGGAATATTTAACGCCATATATGATATGAGGATAGATATGAAAGGATATATCGAGTTTCATCGTTTCTAGGTCAATATTTAAGTGTTGGGTCCAGAGACCCTTTAGGCTGTGTGCGTATCTTTAACCATAATATTATGATGTGAGTAGCTTATGATGGTATGTGATATACCGAGTTTATCGTTCTACGGCTAATATTTCAGTTTTGTGGGGGCAGGTCCCGAATTTTGGTCAAAAATCGTCATTACCGGAACATCTAAGATAAACTAAAAAGGCTTGGTATATCAAGTTTCGCCTTGTTTCTATGTTCCAAATATTTCAGATTTTGGGGTGAGTTCCCTCTGGGACTCCCAAGTCACTTTTAAACCCAGGGGTCATCTAAAGATACATCTTCGAATGTTGGATATACCGAGTTTCATCATTCTAAGTCAATATTTCAGATTTTGATGGGGCTGCCGAATTATGGTCAAATCGGTCATTTTACCCCGCGATACATCTAAGATACAACCTAAAAGGTGATATATCAGTTCTCGTTGTTCTAATGCTCATATTTCAGATTTTGGTTGGATCCCTTCTGGGGTCTAGACCCTATACGGTCTTATAACCAGTATATTTCGTAATCTCATACACGACCTCGATACATTATGAGTGACAACCAACATTGTTGTTTTATCGGACTGTTTTAATTACCTACCCATGTTAAGATAGTATATCGAATCAGAAACTGGAATGCGAGAAGAACCGCGTGGAAAAAATAACAAATAATAATAATTCAAATATAATAATAATAAATATATAATAATAATATAATAATAATAAATAATATAATATAAACAGTTATATAAATAATATCGATGTCTGAACCAAACCAAACCGCCGCCGCGGCCGGAGCCGGAGCCGGAGTCGGAGTTGGAGCCGGAGTCGGAGCCGGAGCCGGAGTCGGAGTCGGAGTCGGAGTCGGAGTCGGTCGAACCCTGCGCGGGCGGGGCAAACCTGGAGCATGAGTCGCTGGCTAAGGACACCTTCCAAAGGGCATGAATGAACGCAATGAATCAGTGTTGATCTCGATTGTAAAGAAGACACTGACGCTGGAGGAGGAGATGTAGCAGCAATGGAACGAGAGATATTAAAACACTTTTATATTTTAGTATCGGGTTACTTCTTCGTATGTAATAATATATAAATAAAATAATATATAATTAATAAAATAATAAATGTAAGGTCGATGTGCGCTCTCGTCGTGACGTAATCTCAGCTGCCGGGGTGAGATACGTAATCACACTCGATCCAACTCTGTTAGGCCTAAACTACCCACGCTGCATTCCGCACAAAGGCGTAAGCGCAATATCGGCGTCCACACTTCGGAGGTGACCACCACTATACCATCTAAACAGACTTGAAAATTCACGGATCGTCCTTACCCATTATAGACTATTATTCAAGTTTCAGACCTATATATTTACTTTTGAGAAAAAAGCTGTGGGACCCAACTGCTCTAGATACTTACTAGCCAATATATAGTAAACTTAAGTACGTTAACATCTTTACAGTTTAGTTTTAGATAATACTAACGTTAATTTATATCTTATACTATTAAATAATTTAGATACTTTGTATCGGCGTACTGTATCGGAATCGGTATCGCAAAGAGGTAAGCAGTATCGGCACGTCCCGGGCGGACGGATTTGTCATCCGTCATAAATCGCTAAGTAAATTTGGTATCGAATGTATCGTTCGCCTAATGTGCATAATTAATATTTTATCGATCAAGATTAACATTGATAAACCACAGCGAGTAATCTTCTTACCTAGAGCCAATATACACACTGGTAATCACGTGATAGAGTACATGAGTTATCGATCCTACTATACTACCTGCGTCCTAACCGCAAGGCGACCGTTCGGAATCCGCTATAGATAACATTATATTACGATTACCCTAATTACGAAGTTATTGTATCTATATAGTATATATAAATCACGACCTATTTAATACTATGTATAAAAGACACTCTAGTATGATATCGTAATGAACTTGATTATATGAAGATAAGAGGAGACAGATATGCCAATCAGATAAGGTGCAGAGAAATTCAGGTATAGTAGAGTATGAGGCGCCAGCCCCCTCAAGAGCCAAGTTAGGAGCGTGCGGAGCGGTACTAGTGACGAGAGACCCGTACTGATTAGTGCAGGATATATATATCGTCTATATATTTATATCCTTTATTATAATATATATATATATATATATATATATATATATAATATTATACTTATTATATTATATACTAATAAAACTATATAGTATAAAAGCTTATATTATATATATTATATATATCGATAGTCATATTATAGAGCTATTTATAGTAAATATACTACTAAATTAAATTATAATAGTACTCATTATATACCGTACTATTAAATACTTACCGACTATCTATCATATGATAGTATATGATATACGAAGTAGCTTATATACGTATAGTAGTATTGAATTAGGACTAACTTATATTAACGTACTATACTCTTAATACGATATAATAATAAATAATCAGTACTAGAATTCTAAGGATATATCTATAGCGATTATGATAGGTCATCTACTATAATATAATATTATTAGATATATATATACATAATAATATTATATATATATTATATATTATATATATTAATATATTAATATATATATATAATTATATATTTGATATATATATATATATAATATATATATACTATATATATATATGTATATAATATATTTATTATATATATATATATATATATATATAGTATATATAATATATATATATTTTATTATAGTATATATATATATATATATATATAGAGTATATATATATATTATGTATTTATAATATTAATATTAATAATATATATATATATATATATATTATATATATAATTATTTATTATATATATATATATATATATATATAGTATAATAATATACTTATATATCTGCGATCAATACGTTTTATTCACTCCGGGGAGGATGGCGTACAAAGCTCCAATATAATATAGTAATAGTATTAAGGAACTACATAATAATCGTATAGCTAGTGTTGTGATATTATATCGTGCGAATCTACGTTAAACCTCCTGTATCGGGCTCGCGTGCGACGACTCAGACAATGAGCGATACTCGGCCTACTCACCCCACTAGAGTATATAAGCGAGACCTCCTACTGCTGTGGGGTGGCCAAGTAGTTAGCTCGGCTGTGTCATTACTCACATAGTAGATTACCTAGAGTAGACCGATGGCCTATGAGCCGTCCGCCACCCATCCCTTAGCAAGTCCTTGCTACTACCTTCCGCTAACTTTAAGCCAGCTAAATCATATATTATATATATATATATAATATTATATTATAATGCAGTATACTTGGTGTATACTAATTAGTAGGTTTTAGGGGGAATAGATCTAAAGATGACTCTGTTACTGCCGCTACCCTGACATACGTAGCAATATAGATTCATCGCCGGCCTGAATGAATGAACTCACCGGTTAGTCGTCCGTCCATAGAGCTAGTACGGAAATTAGGCTACATGACCGGCAGGGTGATACCATACCAACCCACAAATGTCAGCATGTACTTAAGCATGACGTTATAGATCTGTTAGTATAACTACCTTCCGCTAACTTTAAGCCACTAAATTTATATTATTACTAAGAGTAATGGTCATCTGACATTGCATAAAAACTAAGAACAATCGGGGAATTATATATAGTAATTTATATATATATATATATATATATATATATAAGTATATATATAATTATATATATATATATATATATTATATAGTAATATTTATTTATACCTAATTATATTATATTGTATAAATAAACTATAATGAATATAAACTATAATGAATATAAACTAATGTTTATTTTATTTTTTTCCATTTAATTATAATTATTCTCACCTTGGAATAAAAGTTGGGTTGAGACTGATTCGAATTATCATGTACTGGATGGAGATTGTGCAGATGTTTTTGAAATATCGATCTACATCTACATGTTAAAATATTATTTTATATATTATATATATATTATATATATTTTATATATTATATATATTATATATTATTATATATTATTTTACTCTCTACAAAGAAAACCTAAATTGTTCAAAACTAATTATTTTATCCAAAAAGGAACACCACCTCACTATTCATTGAGGAGAATGAATTTTTAATTAAATAATAGTGTTCAACGACGATGAATTTGACACACAAGGTCAGAAAAGTGAGTCATCCGCTCCTGTTATCTAACACCATTAGATATTTATCTCTTCTTCTAAAAGTTATTATAGCAAATCAAATATTCTGAAAATTAAAGAAATGTTAACAAAGCTATTAAGAGTAAATCTGGAAAACATTTCGTTCGAATTTCAAAAAATTGCCTAAATAAATTATTAAAATATATAAGAAAATTTACAGATTTAGAAAACCATATGAAGTTAGATGATGTATCGGATATTTGATTACAAACATCTAGGACTGCGAATATGGATGACCACTGCATTGCAGGTGTAGATAGAGATATTCCTAATGAAATTCATTATATTTTAAAGCTGGGGTGAATGCGAATAATGGTGTGAATTGCATTACTAATGCTAATAAATTTATTTACTGTTAAATGGTGAAGCATTACATGAACTCCAAATGGTTATTCTGAAGAAGAAAAATATAATGTAAAACTTTTTCTTTTATACCAGAATCAGAATTCCCAATGAATTAAGGATTTTAGCGATGTTAATTAGAACATATTATTTAAGCTGAATTGATAAGGACAAATCAAAGAAAATATTTATTCAGACAGTTTGAAATCTTATGTCCTTTCATAAA
>JABUQX010039216.1:37500-40000 GCA_015478945.1 Trachelipus rathkii
CTTTTTTTTTTTTTTTTTTTTTTTTTTGCGGAATTGATCCATGCACTTATGTGAAGGTTTGATGACGAACAAGCCAAAAATGGTCCTACATTGTAATTGGTGGGAAAAAGTACAGAGTGTACCCTTTAGTCCTTTTGAAATAAACAAGAGTAAGCACAAGAAAATTTTATTTAATTAAAGGAGTGGCACCACACTGATTTAAAGGAATTGCACACCACACCGACCACAGAGCCTTGAGTTGCCAAATTTGTCTGCCTCCGATTATAAAATAACTAATTTGTTCTTTAGTTTTCAATTTTTATATCTTTTTTCATTTGTAAATTTAGTGGGAGTGGGGGGGGGGGCAAGGACTATTAAGCATTCTCTAATTATTTATATTATTAATAAATGTCAAAAAATCTTTTTCATTTCCAAATTTAGGGGGCTAGGCAGCTGCCCCCATGCCCTTGTCCCCGTGCCAATGTTTATTATTATTATTATTATTATTATTATTATTATTATTATTATTATTATTATTATTATTATTATTATTATTATTATTATTATTATTATTATTATTATTATTATTATTATTATTATTATTATTATTATTATTATTATTATTATTATTATTAGTTCTTATTATTATTGTTATGTTGCTATTTTATTATATTTATTATTTATAATATAATTATTAAAATATTAAAATATTAAATTATTATTATTATTATTATTATTTTTATTATTATTATTATTATTATTATTATTATTATTATTATTACATATTTCTAAAAGAGTTAATGACCCTTTATTTGTAGAATTAAGGAACTTAACTTTTGCGTGAGATCTTAAAGCATAACTCCAGACTTAACGGCTTTGCTCATTCTTCCACGTTGTGCACTTCTGGTAGTGAGATTGGTTTGTTGTGCACTTCTGGTAGTCAGATTGGTTTGTTGTTCACTTCTGGTAGTGAGATTGGTTTGAGTTATCATGCAATGGAATTTATCGTCCATATTTTTGTAACAACGATCTTTATAAATTCTCATATGTATACAAATGTTAAAATATATTATTTTTACGTGTTTGCTCTTCTGAAAGAAAAACCTAATTTATTTTTTTAAAAAAACGTTAATTATTTGGAGCTTTTCTAATAATTTTTTCTTTATTTCTAATATTTTTAAAAAAATGTATATTGGTAGGAAAAGATGGTAAGAGTTAATTAGGATGGTAAGCAGTGTTTTTATCATTTTACTTTTTATTTTTGTCGGAAGTGATGTAAATAATAATTTAGCGTTTGGAGAAAGTATGTAAAATAATTGGAAATACAGAAATAATTAATGATTATGAATGTTGGGGTTAAAATTGTAGTTGGAACAAGTAAATTTGATGTTTTTAAAACTAAAACAGTAACTCAGTCTAAACTTCGCTATACTATAAAGGTATGGCAGACGGGGTAAGGGTTCCCCCCAGCGTAGTCCTCCTATTACCTCCCTCTATATATATATATATATATATATATATAATATATATATTATATAATATATATACCTATATATATATATATATATATATATATATATATATATATATATATATATATATATATATATATATATATATATATATATATATATATATATAGCCTTTTCCAATAGATTTTTTTTTTATTCTTAATATTTTTAATTTATTTTTCAATATATCGGTAGAAGATGGTAACCTAAGCTAGCCTAATCCATCAGTAGATGATCTGTCTACCATTGCAGTTAACTCTCATCATCTCTTTCTACTGATGCTAAAACAAACATTTTTTAAAAATTAAAAATAAATAAATTCTATTTAAACTAGGCCAAATTATTTTATCCAAGAAGGAAAACCTCCTCACTATCCAAGAGAGGAGAATGAATTTTTAATAAAATAATAGTTTTGCAGGGCGATGAACTGGAAGAGGAGATCCAGAAAGCGACCCATTCGCTGCCGTTATCTAACACAGTAAGATTTTTATCTCTTAACCTAAAAGTTACTATAGCAAGACATCAAACATCGTGAAAAAATATTTAAACAAAGAAGTGTCAAAAGCACATCTGGAACACATCACTTTACAGGAATAAAAACAATTGCCTGTAGTCATAATAAGCTAGTACAATACAGGCAAATATATAGATTTGGAAACACATTTGCCAATAGGTGGTGCATCGGATATTTAATTACAAACACCAATGAATACGAATATGGATGATCACTAGCGAATACAGATGCAGATAAAGATGTTGCGACCAAATTCGTTATATATTTTATATAACGAGGTTGTGATTGCATCAATAATTCTGATATAGTTACCCCTAAATATTGAAGCATTACCTGAACTAGGAATGGTTACGCTGAAGAAGAAAAGATAATGTAAAACTAATCTAATCATACCATAATCAGAATTCACGATGAATTAAAGATTTTAGTGTTGCTAAGACATAAGGAATACCATTTCAAGTGAATTAATAGAAGCAAATCAGATAAAAGTTCATCC
>JABUQX010039216.1:52500-64290 GCA_015478945.1 Trachelipus rathkii
TATAATAATAATAATATTATTGATTATTATCATTGATTTTTATTATTATTTATTATTACATTATCTCATTATTATTATTAATATTATTATTATTATTATTTTAATTATTATTGGTTAGGTAGTAAAGTATTATAGTAGTATGAGTACTATTCATTATTGTTATTTTTTGCTAATTATTATTATTATTAATTATTATTATTATTATTATTATCTATTCATTAATTAATAGCTCAGGTAGTAGTAGTAGTAGTAGTAGTAGTAGTGAGTAGTATGAACTATTATTGCTGCTATTTTTTACTATTATTATTATTATTATTTTTATTATTATTATTATTATTATTATTATTAATTATTATTATTAATTATTATTATAAATTATTATTATTATTATTATTATTACATTCGCATAAACGGCATACTTCATCAAAATTTAATATTTGAAACACTTGAGAATATTAAAAAAGAAAACAAAAAAAAAAAAAGAAAAAAAAAGAAAAAAAAGGCGCATATATATATATATATATATATAGTATATTATATATGATATATATAATATAGGTATATATTATATATTATATATATATATATATTATATAAATATATAGAGTATATATATACTATACTATATATATATATATGATATAGTATACTATATATATAGCTTACTATATATATATATATATATGTATAATTACTTATTTAGATAGATATTTGTAAATAAACCTAGATAAACTAGAAATTGGTCCAGAAAAATTACTTAAAGTATTTTTATTTATTATTGATTTAATTAAATTCCCCATTCATTTGCCGTTTGTAATCGCCAGGTAGAAATAACCTTTATTGCGGAAGGACGAATTGTACGGAATCTTCCGTTTGGTTGACTTTGAATCCCTCGATAACAGTGGCCTTCGCTTGATTGGTGAGAAAATTATGAGGCAACTTATGACCGTAGAAATCACCCATGTGACCGTCATCGTTTCAAGCACAGGTTTCGAAAACATCATTGGGAAAGAAATTTAAAGAAAGATTTGGCAGGAAGAAAAGGGAAGAAAGCTTAAAAACTTCCGAAAAGTTATCAGGTTATATTAACGAGCTATTAATAGAAATTAAAATTAGTAACAGTATATACATATTATATATATATATATATATATATAGATATAGTACATATATTATATAGTATATATATATATATATATAATAATTATATACGTAATTATATATAATATATATATATATTTATAATAGTATATATAATATATATATATACTATATATATATATATATATGATATATAATATTAATATATATATTATAATCTTTATAACATATGCTTAGGGTGATTTTTTTTTTTTTGCATAGGGCGGCATGAATGGGTTAAGAGGGAACCTGGGTATACATGGGCGTAGCAGGAAATTTCATTTTAGGGGGGGGCAAAGATTGAGTGATTATATATATATATATATATATATATATATAATATATATATAATATATTATATTTATATATATATATAGTATAAATTATATATTATATATAGATATTATATATATACTATAATATAATACTATAGTATATATAATATATAAATATAATATATTAGTATATATATATATATAATATTATATTATATATATATATAATATACTATCATTATATATATAATGATATATATATAATATATATATATATATATATATATAATATATACTATATATATATATATATTTGTGGTCTTCAAAAATTGACTGTAAATATTTCTGTATTTTCTGCAATTGGTTTTCTTAATTTTGTGTTGTCGTGCAGTTGAATATCAAGTGTACGCCTTCCGTGATTGATTTAAACAGCGTTGAAAAGTCACCGAAATGCTATCGGCTAGAATCCAGGTCAGGATTTAGGGCACTGGTCAAGAAGAATCCAGCTGTATAAAAAGCACAAAGCTAGTTGACTTTGAAGCCAGAGTATGAAAACGAAACCCATTAAAGCTTTAGAAAAATGATATAAAACGTAGTAATTAGTAATAACTACTTCATTATCTATCGACTGATGTATTTTTTTTTCAAGCTTTTCTACTAACTAAACCCTTAAAAACGTCGTCTGGCAAACATAAGGTTCTAATTTATTTTCGCCACACATTTTAAGGGGGGGCAAGTGCCGCCTCCCCTGCCCCCACTGCCTACGCCCATGCCTGTATATATAGATATATATAATTTATAGTATATATAATATATTATTATATATATATAGATAATATATAGTATATAGATATATATATATATATATATATATATATATTATATATATATAGTTGTTAAGAAAACAAAGATGTAAAGTAAAGATCTATGGGTTGCTTCCCAAAACGAGTGAGTCATTGTAGTCTTCGTGATAAAAAAAAAAATGAAGTTATTTTTTATTTTATTATTTTAAATTTTAAGTTTTCTTCGTGCTTAACGTGCAAAACAAAAGTATTTTGTTACACACTGTGTAATATTGAATAACTACTGCATTATTTTGGCTCGTCTTCATCATTAATGTGCAATTTAGCAAAAAGGTTTATAGATCACGCAATTTGCATCGATGTGTTTTAGAAGCCATAATTTATTTAATGACGGCTATTGATTGATGCACTCTTTCGCTTGACACTTTTCAGATTTAAACTCTGCGTTTGGTCGAATAAGTGTGTCGAATCTGCGACGAATGAAAGTAATGGTGGAGGGAGAAGGCCAGACCAAAAGCTCGACCCACCCTCTTTCTTTTGTCGTCTGAGCTAAATTATAATATTATATATTATATATATAATATATATTGTATATATATATATATATATTTATATATATATATCTATATATATATTATACGGTACGCTCAATGGCACGCGAATTGCGGATGCACTAATAGAGCAAGGTGAGGGGGTCGGTACACAAAGAGAGAGGAGGACACAAGAGAGATGGTTTAAGCTTTTTTTATTAATGCTAGGCGCTTAGGTCTAACCCATTTGGGTGGATTAGAGACGCTTACACATAATACACACACGCAGTCAGCTGCACTCACACCACATCAGGATATACACCACATGTCACAGAGTTCACTTTCTGATAGAGTCGAAAACAGTTGCACACACTCGCCGTGGGGAATCCGGGACAAAAAAATTGGTTTTATTCGATTAATTTTTTTAAATTCGAAATAAAATTTACTCTTTATTATTATTGTTTTTCCTCTTTTTCTTTCGAGGATTTAAAAGCCTATAATACCCACCCATCAGTAAAGCAGCTCTTGCACGAAGGATCTTCCTTTTCGATTTTATCGAAACGGAAGAAGAAGTTTTTCGTATATTTTATGTTCATGTTTAGCGCATGGTTCTTTTTCTCATCCGTTTAAGTAATAGATTCGAGCAATACTTCGTAGTAACTCTTTAGGGCTCGTTTCAAAGCGCAAAACTGCGCGGAGCGAATAAACAATTGGGTTTAATCGATAAAGATAACAATCTCTTCAGTTTTTATGTAAGCTTGGAAGTTATACCGAACCTAATTAAACGAACGGTTGTTGCCCAGCAATCGAGTTGGCAGTTTACTTCGAGGAGCGGTTGGTCTCATTTCTTTCTCCTAAATTTTTTTTTTAAAACACTGCTGGTTGGCGAATGGACTCGAGATCCATCTAGAGCAATTGATAAATAAATAAATTCTGAATTTTTTTAAAAAACAATTTTGTTTTGATTTTTTTTCACCTAAACTATCGTCTGACATTAGTTCCCGATTAAGGCGTAGTGCAGCTGCTTGTACGATATAGAAGAACTAAGGCATATCTAGTTAATAGACGATATATTTAAAAATTTTATGCTTAAACATTTTATAGTTAAAATTATATTGATTTTTATTTCTTGTTATTTTATTACCATGAAAATGGTTCGGCTCGTTCTTCATAGTCACAGGTAACGTTCCGCGTTTTAAGTGCGATTTTATTGTCATATTTATCGTTTAAGTATCTTCTTGTTCCCTTTACCTACAAAGAATTTAGATCGGGAATTTCCAGAAGTGTAAGATGCCAAATTTAAAAAGCGATAAAATTAACTTGACCTAACAAGGGAAGATTATGGTAATGTTGTAGAACTTACTACGTCGGACGTACTATTTGTAAACCTTTTGATTATTCAAACGAACGAAATGTGCGTAAACGATAGGAAATATAAAATACCTAGTGTGATTAGATTTTTTAATATATTTTTTATTCTTTATAAGAAAAAAACTTAAACGTATATCGGCATCGCGTTTAAAATAAATCTACTTCTCTATCAGCAACAACAAAATTGGATATTCCATCCATTATCCTCTTGCGTATATTCTTCCCACAACCTGGAGAAATCGTCGCGTATTCTTAAGCGGTAGGCTCCGTCGTCCATAATTCTGTCGTTTAGCCAATAAATAAATGCAATGCCTAGAATTATCTCATGTCTGTAGTATAATGTTCTAAAAATGGCAAAAATTTTTTGTTTTTGGGGCTATTTTATTTGTTTTTTTTCGAAAACTACGATAGCTCCAAGAAAACTAATAGACATTCGGAAATCAGGGTTTAGAATGGCAAGTTTGGAGATGGAAGAATTTTTTTTTTTGATTTTGTTTGGGGCTATGTGGTTTTTTTTTCTCAACAACTACGATAGCTACAAGAAACTAATCCAAACATTCGTGAATCAACGTAAGAAAAATTGTTCAAAAAACATGGAAAAAAATTTTTTTGTTTTTTTGTTGGGATATGTTATTTTTTTTTTTCTCGAAATCTACGATAGCTACAAAAAACTGAATACATCTAGCCAAACGTAAAAAATGTTCAAAAAAATGGAAAATAAATTTTTTGTTTTTTGGGAATTTTATTTTCTGTTTCTCGAACAATACTACGTATAGGCTACATAGAATACCTAATAAATTCGTTGGGAATCAGCCGTAAGAAAATCGTGTCTGAAAATGGTCATAGTAAAGATTGTTTTTTGGGTTTTTGGTGGTGCTATTTTCATTTTTTTTCTCAAAAACTATCGATTAGCTTACACGAAAACTTAAATAACATTCCCGTGGTAATCAGCGTAAGAAAATTGTTCTAAAATGAAAAGAAAAATGTTTTGATTTTTTTTTGAGTATTTATTTTTTTTGCCTCGGAAAACTACGATTAGCTACAGAGAAAACAGGATAACATTCGTGGAATCACGTAAGAAATTGTTCTAAAAAATTGTGCAAAAAATTTTTTTTTTGATTT
The DNA here is from genome assembly GCA_015478945.1 of Trachelipus rathkii. Taxonomy (NCBI): domain Eukaryota; kingdom Metazoa; phylum Arthropoda; class Malacostraca; order Isopoda; family Trachelipodidae; genus Trachelipus; species Trachelipus rathkii. The sequence goes on from JABUQX010039216.1 coordinate 57,742, forward strand.
TTTGGGCTATTTTAATTTTTTTTCGATAACTACGATACTACAAAGAAACGGTTAAATGAAGTGGAGTCATTGAAAGGTGTATCCTCCTCGTATGACTATTGTTTTGGATTTTTTTGGTTATGTTATTTTGATTTTCTCGAAACTACGGATAGGTAAGGAACTATTGTTATTTCCATTTTAAACAATTATATTTGGGCTCGATTCCAAAAAAGGTTATTATTTTCTTTGTAGCTTCGTAGTTGTCGAGAAAAAAAATAAATACCAAAAAAATATAAAATTTTTTTTTCACTTTTAGAAAATCGCAAGCTGTACTAAATGTTATTAGTTTTCTTGTTGGTATCGTAGTTTTCGAGTTTTTGCACTTAGCCTTCGACTTATTATCTCTGACCGTTCGTTCGTTTGGTTGTTGAACTAATATAAGTCGAAAGTCTAAGTGTAAATTCCGAAAATAATTTCGACTTAAAATTTTTGGGAAATTATTTTCTCTGTGATTTTTTAGACTTTCACATTAGACCTTTGACTTATATCATTTCCCGTTGAGACGTCACTATATGGGTGAAGTTGATATGTTTTATACCTTTAAAAGGTGTTGCCGATCAAGTTGATCGTTTCGGTTCCTTCGAAACGTCACTTAGTAATGTGTCCGCCTACGGGATATCGCAAAAAGCGCTGAACGCTTTCAAATACCAGTTACTTAAGTTAGAATTATCTTATGTAAGAATTTCAGTCAAAAGGTGCGGAGTAATTAAATATAATTTAGGATTTAACGTTGAAATTCGCGAAAAAAATAAATTAGAGTTACTAAGGTCTAATGTTATTTTCTTGAGAAATTTTAGATTTTAGCACCACTTAGACCTTCGCTTATACTTACCTTCGACTATAGCTTAGAGCCTTCGACTAGCACTAGACCTCGACTTAAGCACTTAGACCTTCGAACTTAGCCTAGACCTTCGACTTATACTTAGCTTCGACTTAGACTTAGACGTTCGATTATACCTAGACCTTCGCTTAAGCACTTAAACCTTTCGACTTAGGCATTTAAACATACGACTTAACTAGCCTTCGACTTTTCGAGAAAACAACAATAAACTGAACCAAAAAAATAGAATTTTTTGTTTGTTTTCCATTTTTAGATAGCAAGATATGTGTTACCTGATTCCAGAAGTTACTTAGTTTCTTGTAACTAGTGGTCGGAGTTTTCGATGTTTTTTTGCACTTAGACCTCGACTTATAGTCCTGTGAACTGTCGTTTGCGTGTGTTTGTTAACTAATATAGTGTCGAAAGTCTTAAGTGAATTCTGAAAATAATTGACTTAAAAATTTTTTGGAATTATTTGTTCCTGTGATTTCGTTTTAGATTGTTTCAGCAGGTTGCTTAGGCTTTGACTATATCAGTTCCCGTTGAGGACGTCACTATATGGGTTGAAGTGATAGTTTTTACCTTAAAAGGTGTTGCGCTGAATCAAGTTTAGATCGTTTTTTCGGTTCACTTCGAACCCGTCACTATAGTATAGGTGCGCTTAACGGGAATGCAAAAGCCGGCTGATAGCTTTCCAAATACCATTACCTAAGCTAAAACTTATCTTCATCCGATTATGACGTCATAAGCATATGCACGCCTGAGTCGGGAACGATACTCGATAAGGTCAAGGTGCAATTCGAAAAATAATTTTGGAACTCTAAAAAATTTTGTGTATTATTTTCTTTGAGATATTTTTGACTTATACTTAACCTTCGACTTATACTTAGACCCTCGCTTTATACTTAGACCTTCGACTTAGCCCTTAGACTTTCGACTTAGCACTTACCTTCGACTTATACATAGACCTTCGACTTAGCACTTACACCCTTCGACTTAGCACTAGACCTTCGACTAAGAACTTAGACTTCGAACTTACACTTAGACGGTTCGACTTATAACCTGACCTTCGACTTAGCACTTAAACTTTCGACTTTAGCATTTACACCTTCGACTTAATACTTAGACCTCGACTTTGAGAAAAAAAATAATAACCACAAAAAATAAAAAAATTGTTGTTTTTACATGTTTAGAACAAATATCTTACGTGATTCCACGAAGTGTTCTTATTTCTACTAACCCTGTCTATGGTGAGCGTTTTTGCACCTTAGACCTTTCGACTTGAAACTCTGACGGTTCGTTCGTTTGGTGTTGATCTAATTAAGTCGAAAGTCTAAGTGGCAAATTCCGAAATAATTCGACTTAAATTTTTGGGAATATTTTCTCTGTGATTTTTAGATTTTTCACACTTAGGCCTTGACTTATATCAGTTCCCGTTGAGACGTCACTATATGGGTTGAAGTGATAGTTTATACCTTAAAGGTGTTGCGCGATCAAGTTGTAGATCGTTTTTCGTTCACAGCTCGAAACGTCACATAGTAAGTGTCGCCTTAGTGCATCGCAAAAGCTGCTTGTATATATAACCCTCACAGCCGACACACATGATAAGAGGCAGACGATATACACACAGTGCACACACACAGAGAGAGTAGTCTATTATAAAGAGTACATATACTAGACTCGACTTATACTCTAGCCCTCGACTTAGCACTTAGACTTCACTTAGCACATTTTGACCTTCGACTTAGCACTTAGACCTCTGACTTATACTTAGACCTTCTGACTGTTCGTTCGTTTGTCTTAGCAATCTTAGACGCTCGACTTTATACTAGACCTTCGACTTAGCATTAAGACGTTCGACTTATTACCTAGGACCTTCGACTTAGCTACTAAACTTCGACCTAGCATTTAAACCGTTCGTCTTAACTTAGACCTTCGACTTTTCGAGAAAAAAAAAATAAATACCAAAAATAAAAAAATTTTTTTTTTCCATTTTTAAAACAAATATCTTACGCTGATTCTACGAATGTTATTATTTTCTTGTAGCTTTCGTAGTTTTCGAGTTTTTTGCACTTAGACCTTCGACTTATATGTTTGACTGTTCGTTCGTTTGTTTGTGACACTAATATAAGTCGAAAGTCTAAGTGCAAAATTCCGAAAATAATTTCGACTAAAATTTTTTGGGAAATTATTTTCTTCTGTATTTTAGGTAACACCTCTAACCCTATGACTTATATCAGTTCCCGTTGAGACGTCACTATATGGGTTGAAGTGATAGTTTATACCTTAAACAGGTGTTGCGCGATCAAGTTAGATCGTCTTTCGGTTCCCTTCGAAACGTCCCTATAGTAATATAGTGTCGCCTTTCGGGAATCGCAAAAGCGGCTGAACCTTTCAAATACCAGTTACCTAGGCTAAAACTATCTTCAATCCGATTTATGAAGTCATATAGTGACGCCTGATCGGAAACTGATATAATAAGTCGAGGTCTAAGTGCAAATTCCTTAAATAATAAATATATGAATATATAAAAATTTTGTGTATTTTTTCTTTGAGAAATTTAGATTTTAGCACTTAGACTCGACTTATTTAGACCTTCGACTTATCTTAGTTCCCGATTAGCACTTAGACTTCCGACTTAGCACTTAGACCTTGTCGACTTAGCACTTAAGACCTTCGACTTCAGCACTTGACTTCGACTTATACTAGACTTCGACTAGCACTTAGACGTTCGACTTATACCTAGACCTTCGACTTAGCAACTGTAACCTTCGACTTAGCATTGTAATCCTTCGGACTTATAGCTTAGAGTCTTCGTGGACTTTAAAAAAAAATAACCAAGAAAATTAAAAATTTTTTTTTTCATTTTAGAACAAATATCTTTACGCTGAATTCCACGATGTATAAGTGTTTCTTGTAGCTAGTCGTAGTGTTTCGATGTTTTTTTGCATTGAGACGGTGCGAGCTTATATCTCTTTGATGTTCGTTGTTGTTTGTTGAACTTAATATTAAGGCATCAAAAAAGCTAAATGGTGGTTTACGATACAAACTTCCAGTTAATAGTATGTACACAAAATTATTTCTCTGTGATCTTTTTAGATTTTCACACTTAAGACCTTCTTCACAAGCACCCTTATTACTACTATGCCCTCCACAGGTTTCTCCCAGTCCCTGCAAATCAAGAGAACGTATGCGCGATCAATTTAGAGTCGTTTTCGGTTCCGTTCGACCTACGTCACTATAGTTAGTGTCGCTTACCGGAATCGCAAAAAGCGGTGAACGCTTTCAAATACCCATACCTAGCTAAAACTATCTTCATCCGAATTATGACGTCATATGTGACGCTGATTCGGGAACACACTGATAATTAAGTCGAAGGTCTAAGGCATAATTCGAAAATAATTTGGACTTAAAAATTTTGTGTATTTATTTTCTTGAAGAAATTAATCTAATTTGATCTAACCTAACCTAAACTAGACCTCGACTTATACTCTAGACCTTCGACTTATGCACTTAGACCTTCGACTAGCAACTTGTACTTGACTTAGCACTTAGCTTCGACTTAGCAACTAGACCTTCGACTAGCACTTAGACTTGCAACTTATCCTGAACTCGACCTTAGCAAATTAGACGTTTCGACTTATTACCTAGACCTTCGACTTAAGCACTTTAAAAGCCTTCGACTTAGCATTTAAACCTTCGACATATAACTTAGACCTTCGACTTTTCGAAAAAAAAAATAACCAAAAAAAAATAAAAAAAAATTTTTTGTTCCATTTTTAGAACAAATATCTTACGCTGATCCCACGAAAACAATTCAGTTTTCTTTAGCTATCGTAGTTTTCGAGTTTGCACTCGACTGCGACTTAGCTATTCTCTGACTGTTTTCGTTCGTTTGTTTGTTGAACTAAAATAAGTCGAAAGTCTAATGCAAATTCCGATAAAATATTTCGACTTAAAATTTTTGGGAAATTATTTTCTCTGTGATTTTTTAGATTTTCAAAACCTTAGACTTACTTATAGTCAAGTTCCCGTTGAACGTCACTATATGGGGGTTGAAGTGATTAGTTATACCTTAAAGGAGCTGCGCGATCAAGTTAGATCGTTTTTTCGGTTCCCTTCGAAACGTCACTCATAAGTATAGTTCGCTTACGGAACGCAACAGCGGCTGAACGCTTTCAAATACCAGTTACCTATGCTAAAACTATCTTCAATCCGATTATGACGTCCATTAGTACGCTGAATGGGAACTGTATATAAGTCGAGATAGGGTCTAAAGGGTTGCAAAAAAAAAAAAATTCCGGAAAAAAATTTAATTTTTTTTGGGAAAAAAACCTTTCAAAAAAATAAATTTGTGGTATTATTATTATTTTGAAAATTTTTAGATTTTAGCACTTAGACCTTCGACTATACTTAGACCTTCACTTATACTTAGACCTTCGAACTTAGCACTTAGACCTTCGACTAGCACTTAGACCTTCGACTTAGCACTTAGACCTTCGACTTAGACTTAGACTTTCGACTTATATTACTTAGACTTCGTACTTGACTTAGACGTTCGACTTATACTTCTAGACCTTCGACTTATGCACTTAGACCGTTCGACTTATACCTTAGACTTTCGACTTAGCACTTAAAACTTCGACTTAGCATTTTAACCCATCGACTTATTTACGTTAACCTTCGACTTTTGAAAAAAAAATTAAATAACCAATAATAAATAAAAAAATTTTTTCCATGTACAATATAAAAGAACTAGGCAAATTTTCCTCTTTTAACGTAATCATGTAGCAGTGCCTCGCACCGGCGCTCAGAAGTTTCAAATTTGTCTATAAGAAGGATTAAAACACTATCAAAAGGAAATTTTAAAAGACTTTTATTAAATTAAAGGTTCGTGACAAAAAGAGTATTGGAAAAAGGGTTTGACAATAAGAAAAAAAAACGAATACACGAAATATTTGATCAAAATATTATACATTTTTTACGGGACCACCTTTAAACAATTTCACAAATTCGTCCTGCCACCCTAGCTTTTCTGCCAACTTTTTACAGCTCTCGTCGCAGTCACCGATGAGGCTAAAATTTATGTTCGGTGTTCCCGATTCTAGTAGTTCTCGAGTAATTAAAAGCCGAGGGCAAGAGTTCGGCGCATTACTAACCAGGGGGGCGAGAGGATTAGCGGCTAGATCTGTTCCTATTAATATCGCTAAATCGCAATTCTTAAAGTCTTCGACGTACTTTGAGTATTTGTCGGCCGGTACGGACTCGTCGAATAAAAGGAGATCCGGTTTCACCACACCGTCTCCGCAATCGGGACACGTAGGGGTAACGTCTTTGAAGAGTCGTTCCTTCATCCATTCCCGCGTATACTCTTTTCCACACGAAACGCAATGGTTCTTACGATACGAGCCGTGATATTCTACAACCTTTTCGACTGGAAGCCCGATTGACGTATCCAATGTGTCTATGTTTTGCGTGTAATGTCGCAACAAGATCCCTTTATCATGAAGCAGTTTGGAAAAGTAGTGGGCTGGAGAAGGTTTCGATGATTCGGATGGAAAAAAATCCTTAATCAATTTAAAAAAAGGTTTCGGGTTCTTTTCGACAAATTCGCGCTTGAATATAGCTGGGGGTGAGGCAACTCACCTTTTTCGTCGTACTCGTCTATATTTTGAAATATTTCGCCGGTC